>QFEY01007377.1:0-13223 GCA_003316435.1 Russula virescens | reverse complement strand
GAACTAACTATAATTGACGACATACCCGACGTCGGCCGGATCCCAGTCCCAGAAGGCCTGTTCAAGAGCGCTCGAGCGACCAAGAGCAAGCGAGATGATCCGAGGCGCAATGGCTTTGGCGCATCTACGGCATCAGAGGGCTATGCCTTGACGTCGGGTACGGGTGTTCTATGTACCATCTTCCCATCGTCGGGCAACGGGCCACAGACTGCGCATCCGTACACCCAGGATGGTTCCCCACGGGGCCACTCCGTGGCGCCACCACCACCACCATTACTAGCGCAAGCACCGGCAGATCCCAGTACACCACCACTATCAGCTGCCACCTTCCGTTCGTCTTCCGTCCTCCATTCTCCGACTTCACAGGCACCCCGGCCCCCGCGGTTGGTCCCACCCCCAGGCGTTCCAGCGAGGGGTGCTACCACTCGCCAGCCTACCCTGGTCCCACTAGAACATCTAGAATCATGCTTGAACACGAACACGAGAGACCCCACAGACGAATGGATAATCCGGCAACTGACCGTCTCTCGAACGCCGAGTGTCGAGCCGAGTAGATCGCCCATCGGCCCCGATGGGAGACCAGGTCGCATGGTGCCTTACAAGGGATTCTGAGCCTTGTAGGCTTTTTGATTGCGTGGGAGCCCCATGGCCACTCGAGGGCGTTCCGCGGCGGCCTGGTTTCCGCATCTGTTTGCCCTGGGGGCATGCACAATCAAAGGCTTGTCATGTGTACTAGCCAAGATTTCGCCTAGAAGGCAATTTTGTCAGAGTCTCTCTTTTCCCTTTCCAACTCACCTGTTACGAATGCATATGTGATATGTCCCCCTTTTTTTTCTTCGAATTCATATTCCTCCTATTTCAAAGATCGAATAAACAAACTGCAGATCCGCATGTATGTGTTTGGCGTGTATTGTTAGCTCACATCACCCACCCATCCCCACCCATCCGCTTCGACTACTTTGTTTGGCTAGACAACTTTTGTCAAATTTATCTCCTCGAACCTAGCTTCCACTGACAGACACATGACCCTGACCGAATTGTTAGTAGTCAATCGGCCGATGTATTTTTACACGCCCGCCGAAAGGGGGGAACTTCTTTTCTTGCGGTCGCACACGGCGATGTCTGAATGACGCAATTCATTCTCTGACGGATAATTCTTGATTGACCAAGGCGAGTTCGTAAGGCAAAACGTATCCAGGGGACTCGTAGTTTTTCATGAGGGGGTCAAGCACGGATATAGGGAGATCAGATGTACAGACACAGAGCTGCGTGCGGAACTGGTCGCACGTCATCTCCGTCAAGTATATATTTAGTATAGTAGGAAGTCTGTCGAACGGGGGGAGACGCGGTAGATCAACGGATTATTTTTTCACCCCCTTGTTTGCATAGCCTCCTCGGGTTAGATACGAAGATCGAGGTCAAGGGTCAAGCGAAGATAATCAGGACCAATACGGATGAACTGTTTTCTCGGCGACAGGCGTTCCCGCGGCCGCGCGAAATCGTCGATCTAAAGTACTGTATAAAAGTGTATGTATACATTCATATATATGCCTCATATATACATGCGGTAACAGCACACTTGCCACTCGAGGTAGAAGCCGCGATGCGGTAAAAAAGGTCGTTGATTGGTTGTTATCTGGTCATCCATTCATTCGATGGGCGGATGAAGTAAGGGCCGCCTTTCTTATTTTATTTTATGTTGGTTGTCTGTCCGGTGTTGTCATCGTTGTTGTGCCAAGTGTGCGCGTGTAGTGTTGCTTCTTCTCTTCTCTTGGTTTTGTTTCCACCGTGACGTCGCGGGCCGGGGTAGGAACCCCGTCTACTGTAGTCTGAAAAACCCTCCAGATCTCGAGCTTCACGAGGGGGATGGTGGTGTTTGAGTGGGGTGATCGACTTTTGCACCGCATCAGTGACGAAAGAAGGACGTAACTCATTGTGAAAGAGAAAAATAGGAAAAGAAATATATCCATTCGGGGGTAGTGTATACCTTGCCCAAAGTGACAAAGTAGTAGTGTATGTGTAGTACTGTAGCTGCTGCCAACGGTTGGGACTTGACCCGTCATGTATGTCCGCGTACCGGCTACTAGTCGTGATTTGGGGGGACAGGATAGCCACGCGATCGCGTCTCGTTTAAGGATTTCTTTTTTTGGGCTTCATGATGCTATGCTGGAAGGAATGATACGGCAAAGAGGTTGTCATGCGTTGCAGTTGCGGTCACAGTTGCTTGGGAAGAAGGCGACGAAAAGTGCAATAAGAGAAAACGTCACGATGAGAGCGCCGCGAAGGGGGTTGGGAAGGGATGGGGTTCACGGGTGAGAGGGGGGGAGAGAGGTTAGGTACAGGAAGGCGGCGGCAACCTTTTCATTTAGCCATGCTGGGCCTGCCGTCCAAAGTTACAGCAACAGCAGCGACCAATCGTCCCAATTGCGGAAGAGTCGCCGTTTGAAAAGTGTATGAAGTGGCGGTGAAAGGCGCAACAAGAATAAAAAAAACAAAAAACCCTCGAACAGGACGGGACATGGGGAAAACAACACACACGCACGACAAAGACCCGTTTTCGTTGGTACGGACTGGATCCGGATTTGACTCGCCCTTACAATACCGTATCTGTGAAAGGTCCCCCCCCAAGCCCCGGACGACAGCTCCCCTTGACCTTGACTTGCGGATCACTCCGGTCCGAGGAACACCTTACCCCGGGGGGAGGAGGAAAGAAGGCAAGCCACAGAGTCAGGTTGGCGGTGCAATCCATTCATCCCTTTTTTTTTTCTCGTTCGTTTTTTTTACGCAAAGCGTCCAGACTACAACTGGGAATATTCAAGTTCTCGCTTCGGCCAGTAACTCCCGGCTGGGGGGGTTCCTCTGATATATCAGAAGTCAAATCACGGGGCGCGTTCAAGTTTGGAAAACATTATTGGCCTGTCGCCGATAACTACAAATTTGCCGTCACGTCTTTTCCCGACTCTTCGTTTGACAGCTTGGTTCGCATCTCTGCCGGGTTTCTAAGGTGGGGTGGGGGGAAAATATCGGATGCCGCACAAAACATAATTTCCAAATTGTTTTCCCTGACGTACGGTATCTTTTTGATGCCTGTGCTTCGTGTGGGAGCGATGATGTGCCAGAAGACACCCATTCTAATGATCCTGGGACCTGGGGAACAGCTTCTGATGCACTACGTGCTACTGTACAACAAATGTTATTCAATTTGTCTGTAAGCAGCTGTCAGGGCCCGTTGCTAGTTATGTCGTCGTCTCCGCTCCAGTGTGACTCAGATGCAGGTTTCACAGCTGGCTAAACTCGCACGTCCGCCGTTCAGCCGTCTACCCTCCGCTCTGTCGATTTTGAGTCTAGCCTGGGACGTCCCTTTGTTTTGTAATGCCTTATCTTGAACGGCTCATCCTGGCAGATCATTTGCGCCGTCATATCTTCATCGATGACTCGGACGGTCAGGTGCTTCGCACTGCCAGTGGTCGTCTTCTGCACCTCAAACGTTGGGGTATCATGGGGGGGCATCTTTCTTGGAACTATACTAATATGACGGTCGGTATCATACAGCTTCTTCGTGGTAAAGACTTGGGTCTGTCGGTCCCGCGGCCTAAACAGCCTGATCGTTGGAAAGCAGCTGCGCATAGTCCAATCAGGTATAATGCCATTGATGCCATCGTGACTCGCCTCTGCCTTTTACTGATTTGAGACGTACGCGCATTATTCCCGCCGCCGCGCCCAACTCAACAGGACTGAAGATATCGCAGAGGTGTAGGGAAAGAACTCGAATGTCGATTCGATTCTAGCATGGAAGGATGGGGAAAGTGAAACGCTGACCGAGAATCGGGGTTCGCTTCTGGTAGGCCAAATTTTCTGGTATGGCTGCTTAGTCCTTGGGTATGAGCCATAGAAGCTGACTGGGGACTCCTACGAGGGCACCAATCTTGCCCCCCCCTCTTGAAGTCTCAGCGGCCACCACACCCCGACCCGACCCCGACTCGGACAACACCCAAAGCCCAAAGGGGCTACACTGCCCCCTTGATCCGCCACTTCTTGCCCTGGAGCTAGCTCCAGACGATGGTTCAGCAAAAATCCGGACTCGCGTATCACAGGACCATACTCACACTCTGTTGGTTTCTGGGTTAGTGTGGCCCGCCCTTATTAGATTGCCGGGTAGCGTTGTGGCCGCGGCAGAGCCTGGATTGCAACGAACTTGTTGATCTCGAGTACGTTTTCTGGACAGAGCCGTGGATTTGAATCGATCAACCGTGATACCCGACAACACCATGAACACAGGTGACTCTGTGGCCACATCCAAAACTGATCGGGCACCCTTTGAAGCAGCCGCGTCGAAATACTGCGTGATATCGCAATGAATACGTTGTGGTTTGCGTGATGGTCGTATGTGAGCATAGAACGCAGTCGCGACATGTCACGCCTGGGAATCAGGGTGCATAGACTGAAGGGAGATCAGAGCTGTGACGTCCGCAGAGTACGCAGCACATAGTCCGAGTCGTGGACCATCGAAGAATATGTAATTGATATACCATTCTTCGTAGATTGCTGAAACGTGCCGAAATGCAGAATACAAGGATTTCCATAATTATCGGCTACGGTCCTTGAAGCTTGTCTCAAACTTTGAAATGTGACTTGGCTTGCTCGAATATAGAAGTTCTCCATTGGGGTTGGCAGGGCGAGGGGCGCGATTTCTGTGCCCTCTCTGGACATCAGGTTTCTTGTCAGTCAGATGATGTTGGTGTGTTGCGGGGAAAGGGGGGAGGAGGAAGGCGCCTTGTGTGCGCATGATCGCATCCCTCCTTCCATTCCACACCATGGCGGACAGACAGACGGCTCTGGCCGCTGCAGTCTCACCTTCAGAACTCCTGCAAATGAAGCACCCAAGCTGGGGCTGCGAGTCATGCATTATCACCAGTATCATTTACCCTGTGTACCAAATCGTATTTCCCGTACAGTACCATAGTGAGTCACGAGATGGTCTGCATCGAGGCCTCTCTGGACTGAGCCTAAAAACCGGCAGACCCGATCAAGGTCATTTTCTGGTGTCCCCATCAAGAACAAGCTAGAAGTATTCGCGCGAGGGTCGCTCGTGACCGCTATAATCGGCACGAAGAGGAAAGCGAAAAGAAAGCAACCAAAAAATTAAGATAACGAATCTGACAAAACTTACGCGGGCGCGTGCAACCCGCTTTTGGGCACCCGAAAAAGCTTGTGTGTGTGTTTCAAAATCGGAGAGGTCGCATGTCCGCGAATCAAAGTCCCGGCCGTGCGCCCACTGCCACTGCATACATACATACCTGCCGCTCGTAAGACCCGTTGGTATTCGAATCTCCAGAAACAGACCTATTGGCCACAGAGGGGTTAAGTCAGGTCATGAAATCATGGTTCATGGTTCAAGACCAGGCAACTCCGTTACCGTGCCCAATCGGAACCACCAAAGGAGAAACGTGGCGCACAGACCCCCTCCCTCTTCTGTGAGGGGGCGCTGAGGACCCTGGATTGTTTTATGCTCCGCCCCACCTTTCTCCACCGGGTACAACTCCTGGCACTCGGCCAACGGCCCTGCCACCAAAGCGGCTTCGCGCACAATCGGGACCATGTGCCAATCCAAGGTTATCCCACTCTTTCGGGGCCAATCAAAAGAGCCATCGACTCTTTTTTTTCTCATTCGACGACGGCGAGGGTGACGTTAGCGTTTCTCCAGCTGGATGCACATTGTTCGCGTAGTATGGACTTGAACCGGAAGGCGGGCTTCGAGTTTGCAACCCGTCCTTGCCCTTTTTTCCCAAAGCGCACCTAGCTTTCTCAATTCAGCTCCATAATATGAACTAGCTCGTACTTGGTCTAGCGGCGGCGGCGGCGCGGGAGACAAGGCAGAAACGGCCGGGTGCGGCGGGGAAGCGGATGGGGAGGGGAGGGGAAAGGTGAACTTCGAGAATTCTTCGATAGACTCGCAGAACCCGGATGTGTTTGCCTCCGAGCCATAGGATCTTAGTTTCCCCCCCTTCCCCGCGTTTCGGTAACGATTTATGGGTTATCTTGCCGAGGTCTAGATCGGGGCGACGAGATAGCGGGCGGTTGAGTGATTTTTTTTGATGATTCCCCCTCCCTCCTCTCCCCCAGTTTCCTCCCCTCTCCCCCCTGACCTGGAAAGAGAATACAAATTCAGTCATTTTGTGAAAACGCGCGCCCATTACCCGTACGAGTTGCGAACGATTCTCATCCCCTTGCCAACACGGTGGGACAATTAATTAAACCTTGTTTGGCACAGGACTGCGCAAGGAGGGGGCGAAATCTAATGGCGATTGGCCGAAAAGCGGACAGGAAGGAGATCATGGAACGCCCCAAGCGATTACTCGCCGCCCGGTGCCCAGTTGCGCCCCTCCCAGACTCGCGAAAAGTCTCGAGTCATTGGTGGGAGAAGCTTGCCGACAACTTGGTCATAAGACACGTCGATGTTTAATTTCTCTTATTTCTATGACAAATTCCGGTTAGTGCCCGGCGTTCGTACAGAATGTTCTTCAAGTTGGCACCTGCGGCCAAAACGGTGTTAGCGTGAATTCGTCTCTGGCTTTGTTGTCCTTAACTTACGAGTATATACTGTATTGTGATACGGTGCGGTTCCGTGCCTCTCGTCTGCACTCGTGATATGTCCCGTCCGCTTATTGTACGTTTGTATGGGGTTGCGATCAAGTTGCCCACGTCCAGTCCTTGTAGTTTCATGAGAGATGAAGAATCCACAAAGACCCGTTTGATGCCACATGCCGTGCGCCATGCGTGCCGTTCTTTGGTTCCTTTCGTTGTAAAGTGAGTGCGATTTCTTACGCCGTGTGAGGATTTTGCCCCTCGCCGGCACTTGTTCGGGAAACCCAGAACCGATATAGCGGGAACCGTAGCATCCGCAATTACTACAGCCGGTTGAGACATTCCATGCAGGATCGGAGGACCGACACACGGACTCGGACCTTTGAGCGGATTGGACAATTATTGATTTGGCCGTTGGCTGTACATGTCGCTTAAAAATCTCACGCGTAGTCCCTGGTAACTCTCCAGTGATAGGGGGACGATAAAATTATCTGAGAAAGGCTGCTGTCAATTGCGCCGTAGTATGGGAAGATGGAATAGGAACCGGCCCGCGTTCGGCGCGAAAGTACTATTAGGTGGGGATGAAAGTAAATGTGATCCCCCCCACCCCCCGCAGTGCACTGACGTTCGTTGGTACATACAGTATGTGGTTCATTAAATAGAACTGATTCGTCGACAGAACACAAAGCTGATTCGTATTCGTCATAGGGTCCACGGGGTGTTCCGCCATCTCTCCTCACGGCTCAAGTCCTCTGTCAGAAGCTCTTTTTCTTCTCGTCCACAGAAAGGCCGCCTGTAGGGTGCAGGGCGTTGGGCTTCAGTGATGAACGAGAGACTGACACGGTACTCACCAGGACCCATGTTAACGAGTAGAATGAGACCACCGACGATGGCTAGATCATAGGGTCAGAGGTGAGTGCCCATCAGATCAGAAAAGCTCGCAGGAGGAATCTTACACAACGTCTGGAAAAAGTCGTATCTATAAATCACATGTCAACATGCTGGTATTCTTTGGAAGATATCTTGGAAAAAGCACATACTTGAGGAAGTCCCTTGCGGGGTGTGCAGAGTGGACACTCCACCAATTGTTTACAGCGACGTTGAAAACACTGAGAGTGAGGACGAGGAACGATGCCGACCACTTGGCCTTAAAACCAACGGCAACCATAACGCACGCGATGAAGCCAACCACAGAGAGGAGGGCGCGCCCGATGCTCCATTCCCCCTGGAAGATAAAACCGAGGAAAAGGAAGATGAGGAGGACGCGGCCCGCGAGCAGGAAGCTAAAGGAGCAAGGTGAGGACAATAAAGGCGACAAAGAAAGGTAGCGCACTATTTCCTGCGGTCATTTTCACTGATGCTCGGGATACCAGCGAACAATTTCTTGCGAGATACCATCGAGTCACTGAATACCATGAAGAGGCCCCCGGTGACGGAAAGGTTACGAAGGAAGAACGTCATATCGAAAATAAGACCATAACCAAACCCTTGGACAACGACGACTCCGAGAAGACCGGCGACAGCGTATTCCGTATGGCGTTTCGTTACCACTGCACCAGAGGCAACGAGCATGGTCTATTCGAATAAGGACCGGGTTCACAGGAGCAAGCCATGGGAGACGTACGATGACATTGAGGATGAGGAAAAGATGGGAGATTCCTTGAGGAAAATGCCTATGCCTAAGTCGCGTAGAAACTTGTTCGGGTGGGCTTCTCGCGCGAAGATGGTCGGACACGTACTTGTGCAAATACCAGAGCTGGTCACCCCACTGCGTGACGATCCTGAGTGAATCCTCCAGAAAAGTGACTATGATGAGGAAACGACCGATTGCCGGGAGGTGGGGCCGAAGAGGCTGGGAATATATCTCCACATAGTCTTCGATTTGCTTTGCGTAGTAGCGGAGTTGTTCGACCGGGTTTTCTGGGTCTGCGGACCTGTAGCCTGCAGAAGGCCGAGAATTACCGATCCCATGGGGATCGGGGCTGTAGCTGGGGCCCTGTGGGCGGGTAATACTTATGCGGGAGGACATTGAGTGAAAGAGTGAGGTGGAAGAAAACGAACAACGTGGCGGAACGAGCGAGCCGTGGGAAAACACAATTAAGGGAAATTTGGCTTATTAATATTCATTTACACCCTCAACAGCTCACTCCCATCCTCATGGCTCTCACTCTCCCAGATGTAGAGGCCGCGGATAATACTCACCACGACGTTGATCCAGATGTTGGAGTCCACCAAGATGATGCCCGCGCAAAATGGCATTCAATAAGGCCTTGGCATCCTCGTCTCTCGCTGTCCGTGGCCGAGATCACCTCCGTATCCGCGACTTTTATCGTTTCTTCGCTTTCATCGAGCATTGGTCTCCATCACGATGGTTTTGACACCGATGATGACATCTCAACCCTAAACACAGATACACTCTCAAAGGGCGTCTCCGTCACTGTCAATGGAACTCCTTGGCGAAAGTGCCTTGCACGTTTAGCGGATGATGCCGATGAAGCCACCATCGTCATTCATGGTCTCATGCCTGGACGCCATTACGATATCGAGCTCGGCATCATTCCTGGTGACGAGAAGCTCAAAGGTCAGATCGTCACCGAGAGTGAGAGTACGTGTACATGTGCCTTGACAACCTCCTTATTCATCGACGCACATTCATCGATAGCAGGTAATCATACAACATCCGATTTAGAAGACACCAGTTCGGGGATTCCACCAATTGGTGCCTTCCCATCTTCAGCGTCCAGCTCTACTGCGGTTGAACGTTCGCCGTCGCCTCCATCCACGTCCCCACCCCCGACGCCCAGTGGCGGGCCGTCGTATTCTTCCCAGACGTTCGAAGATTATCTCGCCTCACTCCAGCTCTCCCTCTCCCACCTACAGGCCGAACACGAGACCCTCTCAAGCGCTCTCAAGTCTGCGCGCCGGGATTCCCAAAAGGCGCAGGCAGCCCAGCGCGCGGAAATATCTTCACTCAAGCGCGCCGCACAGAAGCACTCCTCAGGGGACACGCGTATGAAGCAGAAGGTGCGCGCACTCGAAGAAGCCGTCAAGCAGGGCATCAAAGGCCGCGAGGACGTCGAGGCCGAGTATGCCGTGCTGGAGGCAAGCCGCGCTGAGGATGAGGCAGAACTCGCTGACGCATTGCGACACTTTGAGGAGGCCCGCGCCCGCGCAGAGGATTGGCGAGCCCGCCGAGAAAGGGCAGAGGAAGAGGCTGGAAGCAAGCTGCACGGTGCCCGAGCGGAACTCGCGGCAGTTGAGGCCCGCCTCGAGAGGCTGCGCACGAAACGCGAAAAGCTCGAGGGTCGCACTGGCATCGAAGGGGGTGAGGAAGCAGAGGAAGGGGAAGGGGAAGAGCACAAGGAATGCCTGACTCGTAGAGGGGAGGGCGAAGATGGTTTGGATGCTCCCGGCGGCCTGGTCGGCGAGCTCGAGGCCAAGCTTCGCGAGATGCTACTCGAGCGCGAGCGCATCGAAGCGGACCCATATGGACAATTCGCCCTCTCGTATAGCACCGACGAGGCCGCCACCGCCTCTGCCGGGGACAAATCCATCTCGGCCACAGATTCCTCCGTGCAAGGCCACGCTCACACTTCCCCCAGTCACGGGCGCAACGCTTCCCACTCGCACGCTCACGCCGCAGCACGCAGCAAACGTCCAGGTCCGCTCTTCTCGCACCACCACTCGCAATCTCATTCGCACCCGCACCTGCATTCACACTCGCACTCGTATTCGCATTCGCACTCGGCGCGCGTCGCAGCTACACCCGCGACACCCGTCTCGGCCCCGCCCATCGCCCGTACCGTGGTGGCAGCATCTGGGTCTGGGTCGTCGTCGCTACCCCGGAATCATGCCACTCGCGGTGCTGGTGCCGGTACCAGTACCAGTACCAGCGGCATCGGGAAAGGATTGGTTGCCCGGAGAAAATCGTCGCCTCCTCCGCACATTCAAGCAGAAAAGTCGTCGGCCCTTTCCCTCAACGCGCCGCCCTTTGAACCTGCCTCCATCAAAGGCAAGAACAACGCACGGGTCGTTGGCTAGATGGGCGCAGGATGATAGAAATCGCTTCTGAGATTCGGTCGACAAAAACCATTTCTTTCTTAACTCGCAACGCAATATTTATAAGTTTTCGAATCCTCAATCGTTGTATCACTGCCTATTTAACACTGCCGTAGAGTAGAATATTAATATAATATATTGTTGCTTCGCCCCGCGACTAGTGATACAGTGCCAGATCATCTATGAACCACGCATGCATCGCGAAAAGGCCACTCCCTTCAGGCTTGCATTTGTCTGAAGGCATTTTTGCTCCCACTTCTCATCCCCCGCCTACGTTGTGTCCGTCCGCTCCGTTCTTGCTCGCTCAACACCCGCATATCGGGGTCCTCTCCACCCTTCTCCATCCCCGCACCGAATCTCTCGACGCCCTTTCGCGTATCTTTCGAGGCGTGCTTGTGCTTGCCCAGCCTCCTTTCGACAAGACCACTATCGTCTTCGTCTCCTTCTGCTCCTGCGTCCGATCTACGGGTGGGCACCCAAGAGACCCCGACGGATCCATCGCTTTTGCGGAAGACGTGCTCATCGCCGCTCGTCGGGCCATTTGAGCGCTGATGTTGTCGGGCTGAGGCGGATCGACGGTGGCCAAAGGAAGCATCCTTGCTCCTTGCTGTGTTGCCAGAACTTGTTGACGATCGGTGTTGCAGAGGAACAAGGCGTAGGTTGGGGTTCGTTGAGCGGCGTGCGGACGGTAGCGGCTTCCGGGGTATTACGAGATCTAAGAGGGTGTTCATCATCGAGGGTTCAAAGAGAACGAGCATGAAAGGGGTATAAACGTACCTCCAGCTTCACTGCTATCTTCGCTTTCCGCCTCGTGCCTGGGTTCGTCGTCCTCACTGCTCGAGCTATCCTCGCTGTCGCTCAGACCGTCTGAGGAGACCTTATCGCTCTCCTCTTCCTCGTCCTCAACGGCCGTCTTGCCACGTCCCCACCCTTTGCCCTCCGCCTCAGTTATGCGGCCTTTCTGCGCAGCGGCAGAGGGGTTGAGCAAGGCATATTCACGACTTTCTTCGTCGACCTCGAACTCGGGGTCTTCGAACAGCGCTGCGAAACGGGCATCGGAGAGGAGGTTTGCCTTCTGCTTGACTGCAGGGGCATCGTCGGGGTCGACGTCCATGGTGGTATTGTCGTTGTCTTCTATGGCCTTTTTGCGTTTCCTCTCCTCTCGTTTCTTTTCCCGCTCTTCTTCTTTTGCGATCTTCTCAGCCAGAACCTTGTTGACTTTGACTTTGACCTGGTCTTTACGTGTTCGAATGCGTCCCTCGGCGAGCTTGTCTAGCTTTTCTTGGACCATCTTCGCCCGGTGCTCTTCGTACACGTAGGGGTTGGCAATGACGCGCGCGGCATCGTACAACTTGAGAGAGAGGAAGTAACCATGCATGTATGGCTTGAGAGCGGGCGTGCCAACAAGGTGATCCAAACCCAGACTAGATACAGAGGGGAAACGGCATTTGAAAAGTCTGATAGTGGCGAGTGCATGCACGAGAATACGTACGTCGCGAGCTCTGCACGAGATACGAATTTGTAATCCTCGTAAACGGTTCGGGCGCCACCGGCGCTGTCCTCCAGTTCTTCCGTGATATTCTCGAGGAAGGAACACCATCGAGGGGCTGGTCCGAGTTGGGGAATGTAGTACGTTGTCATATGGGTGCCTTCATTTGCGGTCATCAGGAGACCGCTCCCAGGTAAATGGTGAATGTCATTCAGATCGGTCACCGGGGTCATCGACGTGAAATTTTCTGATGGCTAAAGCAGGCAGTTCATGAAATTTCCAGAAGGAAACAAAGACAGCCGAGAACGCACGCTATGCCGATCCCAAATCTTGATGACTTTCTTGTCAGCGCTGACAAGCAGTCCATCACTGGCCATCTTCGCGCCACCTTCTATCCAGGACACCCTCTTGATAGGCAATCCGTACCCCTGATCTTTGATAGCGAACGGTCGTCGTGACCTGATGTCGTAAAGTAAAGTGTGACCTGTAGAAGTGCCTACTGCGTAAGAGAGTCCATCGGACCGCGAGGTCAGGGCAGTGACCGACAACCCTGGACTGTGATCCCCATCAACGCCAGGAAGTACCGTCTTTCCGACTGCCCCTACAGGGATTAGACGCGAGTGAGGCAGCACGAGGACGCCAAGACTGCTCCGAGATCTCGGATCCCAAAATTCGACCGTCCCGTTCCCGTCAATCCCGAATGCCCACAGTCCGTGAGCCGGATTGATGTCTATTGCATTCACACCGGCTATCGTACCGGTGCCCCCGCTATCACCCCCAGCCCCATGTGAGCCCTCGCCGAGGACGAGGGGATTTAGGTAGCGCCCCTGCTCCAAGTTTAGACGGTACACCTCGTTGCCGGACGCACCGAATAGCGCGTCACAGCTGGGAAAATGATAGGCAAGAGCACGGCCGAAACGAGGTATCCGCGTGCGGTAATGAAAGCCGCCTTGGGTATGCAGTTCGATCGTGCGGTCCGCCTGCATGTGCAGCGTCTTTGTCCAGTCGTCCGAAAGTATCTGCGAACCGCGCATGTTTCAACGATGAGAACAAAATGGAGGTCATCACTCGCCCCCCCCCCCCCCCCCCC
>QFEY01007369.1:0-11428 GCA_003316435.1 Russula virescens | reverse complement strand
ACTCATATGTACATGCATGGAGGCAGTCAAGCCGTAATCGATATGCCGCAATGGCTCCAGGGACGTTGTCCACGAGCTAGTACGTATTACGTGCTTCGCGAGGCATGCCTCAGCTGTTCAGCTGATTGGTTCGTTCGGACTCGAACAGCGTGGTATCCCGGGTCCCTCCGTTCAAGTCCACGCGAGGCGCAGGTATCCTAGTCACCTTGCGCTCTTTCAGTCTCAGTCTACTTATATGGTGCACGATTGGACAGGTGACTGTCGGAAATGAAGAAATAGTGGCGGAACCAGCTCGGGACATGGGCCGGAACGGAACATACACGGGATGGGGGCGCAAGTGTAGATCGAATGACCAGAAGGTGGGTCAGACATCGACGTAGGTGTATCCCGTGAATTCGTGACCTGTGCAAGGCAAGAGAAAACGGGGTCGCAGGGTTTCCAGCAATAGGTGTGCCCCTGTGAAGCTATAGCTGTTGCATCTGTTCCACGAATCAGGTGACGGTGACCGAAAGGAAGTGTTTGGACACCGATGGATTCCCAATGGAAGCCAAGAAAGAGGTCCGAGGAAAGATATGGCCTAGCCGCGCGCCTCGTAGACTAGGGTGACCACGCTGCACAATTAACAGAACAGAAGAGGCGCGCATGCCCCGTTAAGAGAAGCACAATTCAGAGCGGGCGGGGACAAAAATGGGGGCAGTAAACTTCGACGAGTAGAGACCATGGTGGGGGCATGAAAGAAGATGTTGAGGCCTTTCAATAGGCCAGTGGTGGGGTTCATAAAGGCCGAAAAATGTTGATGAAAAAAATTTCAAGAACCTTTTCGCAAGCCTTGGCTGTCGTAGCGTACTTACCTTTTACGGAACAAGTTCCCACGCTCAAAGGTCTCGCCCCCGTCCACTGCTCTTGTGGCA
Source organism: Russula virescens (assembly GCA_003316435.1). NCBI lineage: Eukaryota > Fungi > Basidiomycota > Agaricomycetes > Russulales > Russulaceae > Russula > Russula virescens. The sequence goes on along the minus strand of QFEY01007369.1, from coordinate 10,517 downwards.
CTCCAACATCACTCCAACACCCTCTCCAAGGCGAGAATGGTGCTCTCCGCGTGCCAACCTCCACTGCCCAAGGTCGGATCCATCCCAAAATTGGTCGTGTGCCCTCTATTCGTGCACAATTTCAAAAGAGAACCACTGTCAGTGTATCACCCTTGAATTTGTCTACTGTCAGCATGCGCCATTCCCCTTCTTGACCGTTGTTGGACTCTTTGCGGTTGACTGGTCCGGTTCGTGAACTCGCAAGTGCTCCACAAGTTACAGTCACATCATGCGCCCCATCCTCATGCCCGAAGAATCAATTTCATTCTCCGGTCACTACATGGGCCGCCTTCTTCTGACGGCAGCAGCCATAAGTCGGGACAAACATCGACAGGCACGTCAACGATCTCGGTCGATCAATGCCGACAACGGTGAACCCATTTCGTCCGTCGCGCTGATTTTCTATCAGAAACGACAAACGCGTGGCAGCCGTGGATTGCACATGCTCATCCGATGCCGGGTTGGGGAGGAGTAGATCATGGCCGCTCTAGGCGTGGGTGGGAAGCGTCAGGTACGGGTATTTGACGATACTACGGCTCGGCCGAAAGGAGACCTCACCTCGAGCATCCCCGTAAAGCTCAAGGTTTTCGACCATCTTGAACAAAGCCAGGCACTTTGATTCCCGGTCCGATGTCTGGCCCGTCGGTGACCGAAGTAATTCCGGTTATTTACCCTCTTCAGGTCTATGATTCTCACATCGCATCATGCTTCATCCCCGAGAGCACTCAACTTGGCTATTGCGTACATACACCACTGATGTATCATACATGTACACGAGGTATTGTCTACAAATAAGAACTCGTCCCGGTCCGAGGTCCGATGATCTTCGGCGTGTTAACATAGGCCGAGGAGAACGCGAGTGACGCATTGTGCTCCAAGGGATTTTCTTCGGAGTAATTCGTTGCTCGCCGTAGAGGAACTTCCAAAAAGAAAGCGAGCCGGGTGTCATTTAGTTGGCCTGCATCATATGCCATGCTAAGCAGAACTTTCGAGTTGAACTGTATTTGACATTCTTGAGTTGCATTCATCACTGTAAGCACCAGTCCTGTTCCTGACCTTTCTGCATGGCCACCTCGAAATCTGTTGATACCTCAGAATGATGAGGACTGCTGCGTGTACACCTCTGATCCTGGGTTACCTGTCACTGGTAGAGGTTGTCTGGCTGATCCGGATGGGATAAACTCACGGATCCAGTTCAACCGTGCATATGTACTCTATTGGGACGACTCGGAGTGGTGGGCCCGGGCTTTCTGCAAGATGGTAAGACTCAAGAATTCCCCGGTGATACCTCGGATGCATTGTGGCTCGTTATGTTGCTTCTCATTGGCACATTTGACTCAGCAGCACGGGTATAGTCTATGATCGTCTCTTGCTGACCTTAGCTCTTCACAAAGGCGAAGACACTTTGCTTATAGGTCTGCAGCGGTAGATAGCCCCCTGCGGTACTCTTGGGACTTATACCCCATTGCGCTCGTTACGTCACAGTTCTTCTAGCACGCCTCAGCTGTTTTCGGTTGCCTTTGCTGTTGCATTCGAGTACATCGTTTTCCACTGGCATACAACCCCTTCGGCGTCGTCAATTGTCGGGACGGTCTTAATCATAAACCCAGCTATTCATACCTTGGTAATGTTCTCACATTCTTCTCACTTAGGCTATAGTTCCCGCTCATTCTCCTTTACTTAGTTGACAAAGAAGATCGCCGCAAAGCCAACCTCCGGTTCCACTCTTGGGCAGCCACCTCTCATTGATCCTGATTCCTGACGACGACAACCACATTGAGCCTGAACCACCCTAGGCCGCAACTTGGATGGTCCAATACATTGACTACTCTTCTATTCTCTTCCATTCTGCTTATGACTTCTAAGTGCAACCCAAGGTACGATAGGCGTCGATAGCTGACGGTGCTTTTGCATCATTCGTGATTAGGACATTACTCACATCATTCGATTTACGTACAAGGAGATGGTACTGGGAGTACGGTCACCAATAGTCATCACGAAAATTTAACATAAGAGCTGGGTCCATTCGCAATGAACCACAGAACACGTAGCTCTTAGCTCTTAGCACCAGTGCTACTTCCAATCAAATGGTAGATCAGGCCTTTGACACTGTAATAAGAAATGGACATAAAACAATCGTGCTCTGATCCTGCACAGCATACGACTTACAACACACGGAATGCGCGCAAGTCAGGAATAGCGAGCCAAGCAAGACCTTCAAGCATTCAAGCAATTCAAGCTTCAAGTATCGGTCTCGACCGGGCCGTCATATCTGACTGTCTCGTTTTTCTTTTTGGTTCCATTACGTAGAGCCTTTCATAGCGCTTTGCACTCAATATCAAGGTTGTTGTCTTTTTCTATATTCGTCTCTCTCTCATCATGGACTTATATCGCATCTCATCACCGTGGGTCTGTGGCTCAAGTTGCTGGCTTCCTTATCATGGTCACCTTGAACTCGGTCGATGCAGCAGAATGATGTGGTCCCCCGTCCTCCTCTGATCCCGAATTACCTGCTGGCAGAGATGGCCTGGCTAATCTATACGAGACAACCCCACTACTCCCTATCAGTAGTCGTACACGCGGGAATCGTCCCAAATGGCAGTTATCTGCAAGATCAGTGGTTACAGTGTCAGTATTCACCGACAAAAATGCCTGATTATTACTTGTCACAGCCTCCCAATTCTTCTACACAGCGATGAATTTCTCTGTCAAGTGGCTCAATGGCCTGGATGAGCCCATACCGCTGCTTGAGGTGGGTGTCCATTCCCACGTGTCGCCCTCTGGGCTAACTCAATTAAAAACATTCCGAGCAGCTGATATGGGTCAGGATGGTGACCTCTCGTTCTATTATCATGCAGACATATAGACGCTGAATGTGATCCTAAGGTTATAACATATGTCTTCGGCGTTGCATACATGTACGTGTCTTCGATGATATAACCCGATCATAATTCCCACCATTACTAGGTTATGGCGGAAGATTCCAGACCCATACCTTGGTCCAAAGGGTATTTGGGGATTGCTGGTAGTCAGAGGCTTCACCGGGTAGCCTATCCTGTGTGTTCTTTTGAAATGTTTCTCAGTCGTTTTTCAGCTTCATTGGTCTTTCTGGGATGTATTTCTCCCTACAACACCTATCGTTGTCTGATGCAATGGTGTCACTGTCACGGTTGTCATTCATCGCGCCAATTCTCACCGGGTTCTCTGGGGCATTATTCCTTAAGGAGCCCCTTTCTCTGAGAGAAATGGTTTCTGGAGGTAAGCATCCCCTCGTCTTGCCGTGGTCGTTATCAATGAAATGTTAGTATGCTGTTTTTTTTGTGTGGTCCTTATTGCCAGCCCACAGTTTCTCTTTGATAGTCCAAAAGGAGATCCATCTGAGGTAGTGATACCTAAACAAAGGATGCTATTCGTCATGTAAAGGGATATGTTGTCCCACTCGCAAATTTTCTGTTTCATATGGTGCAGGTCTACTTGGCGTCGTAGGGAAAACTGGTGCATGTGGGTATCTCTTTGTCCACTCTCTTCATCACTTATTGTATTATCTCCATAGATACCTCACTCCGTGCCATAGGGAAATGTGCACACCTTCTTCACTCAATGATGTTCTTTTGCTGGAATAGTGTGCTGGTGTCCACTATAGCGTGCGCACCTCACACTTAGGCGCCCTTCCTGAACTGGCCTTGCCAATGCTTACTGCAGAATGGTGGTGTTCAAGATTCCCCCAGTGATACCCGCTGGTGCTTTGTGGCATGCTATGATGCTTCTCATTAGCATACTTGGCTTGACAGCACAGGTGTGCTGTATAATACCTTCTTTTTCCTGGTTGATCCTGATTTCCACGTTTATGAAGACACTTTTGTTTATGGGTCTACAGCGAGAGACCGCTTCTCGTGGTACTCTTGCAATTTATACCTCGCTGCGTCATTTACACCATAATGCCTTCTAAGTGTCCCAACTATTCTAGGTCGTCTTTGCTGTTGCGTTTGAGTTCATCGCATTCCATACTGTGCCTTCGACACTGTCGGTTGCTGGGACAGCTATAGTCATGGGCTCTGCTATATATATCTCTGTATAATCCTCTCATTTCTGAGATATAATGTCTGCTCACACTCCTTTAGTTAGCAAAGAAAGCAGTCTCCGAACCAACCGTCAGCCCTACCGTTGACCAGCGATTACTCTGAGTCACCCATCCAGACTGTGATGAGCATCCTAGGCCACAATTTAGATGACGCAGTGTGGTGACCTCCTTTTTCTATGTGCCTTTCCAATGTACAATAGTTGAGTGTGTTTTTTTACGTTGCTTGTGATTACAGTAAAGGTATTTTGGCATCTTTCAATTTACATATGAGGGGAGTGTACGTCACCCTCAGTACACTGTACTGAGGGTGACAGGGACCTTTTGATTACGAATACAAAATATAACTCATAGCTGGGTCTATTTGTGAGGCGCAGAACATCCACTTTTAGGACTTGTAGTACTTCGACCTTTAATTGGTGTCATAACCTGGAATGAAACCGACAGCAAAGTACGGACAAAGTGAGCACTCAATCTACCGAACTCGTGACTTGCGTCGCCGCGTCGGACCGCAAAACATTCTGGTGGCTGTGATAAAAATAGACTCTAGCCGACCGCTTTATAATTAATAGCGACACACACGGACTCTGCGCTTCAAGAGGTACAGCAATAACAACTCATCACTGTCAGTCTAGTTATTTGCTTCCTACCATGACCGTCCTGAACTCTGTTAATACCACAGAACGATGTGCACCACTATCTCCAGATCCGGAATCAACTACCTGTAGGGATGGCCAGGCTCACCCAGATGAGATAACTCCACTACTCCAACCTGACCGCACACATGGACCCCACTGGATGCACTCTGGGTTGTGGTCTTCTGCAAGATTGGCGGTCGCTGTGTCTGCATTCTTCGACAAAAATGCTGGGTTATTACTTGTCGCAGCTTCTCAGCTCTTCTTTTCTGCGATGAATTTCTGCGTCAAGTGGCTCAGCAGCCTGGATGAGCCCGTGCCAACTCTTCAAGTATGTTTCTTCTCCAGTATGTCGTTTTCGGGCTAACTTCACAAAAAATTGCTCGACGTAGTTGCTTTGGGTCAGAATGGTAAGCCCCTTGAACTATTGTCGTGCATATAGATACTGAAGGTGGTGACAAATTTGAAGGTTATAACTTACGTCTCCGTCGTTTCATACATGTGCGTCTTCTCGATGACGTGATGCGATTCTGTTACAAGATTATGGTCAGGTGTTGGCGGAAGGTTCCAGACCCATTTCTTGGTCCGAAGGGTATCCGGGAATTGCTGGTACTTCGGGGCGTCGTCGGGTAGCGTGTCCTACATCCTCTTTCGAACGTTTCTCAAACATTTGTCAGCTTCATTGGTATCTCTGGGATGTTCTTCTCCCTGCAACACCTATCGTTGTCTGATGCGACGGTGTTGACGTTCATCTCGCCGATTCTTACCGGGTTTGCGGGGGCGATATTTCTTGGCGAATCCTTTTCTCTCAGGCAGATGTTTTCTGGAGGTATGGATCCCCTCATCTTATCCCGCTCGTTGCCAATGAAGCATTAGTATGCAGTTTTATTGGTGTAGTCTTGATCGCCAGGCCGCCGTTCCTTTTTGATGGTCAAAAAGGAGACCTAACTGAGGTAGAGATGCTTGAGAAAAGGATGCTATCTGTCACGTAAGAGGTCGTCTCAATCCATATACGAGCGTCCTGTTCATTTGGTAATATAGCGCGGGTTTAGTTGGCGTCCTTGGGCAAACTAGTGCCTGTGCGTAGCCTCCTACCCACCGTCTTCGGCATTTATCTCATTACCTCCACAGATGTAGTCCTCCGTGCCATCGGCAAACGGGCCCATCCTCTTCACTCTTTAATGACGTTCTCCTTGACCTGTGTGGTTGGTTCCACGATAGGGTATGGCTCACCTAAGCCTCGCTTTCTGAAGGGGCTTCCTGACGCCCACCCAGTATGGCAGTATTCAAGATTACCCCCGTTATACCCACGGATGCTTTGTGGTTTGTTATGCTGCTTCTCATCGGTATATTTGGCTTGGCAGCGCAGGTGTGCTTTGCGATACCTCTTTTCTCCTTGACTTATCCTGACTCTCCACAATTGTGAAGACACTTTTGGTTATGGGCCTGCAACGGGAGACGGCCTCCCGTGGCACTCTTGCGATTTATCCCTCAGTATGTCATTACATGATAACTCCTTCGACATGTTTCAATTTTTCTAGATTGTCTTTGCTGTAATATTTGAGCTCATCGTTTTCCATACTACGCCTTCGGCGCTTTCGATTGCCGGGACAGTCATCATCATAAGCTCGGCTATTCATACTTCTGTATGATCCTCTCGTTCCTCTTACTTTTACGTGCTCATCCTCCCATAGTTAACAAAGAAGACCGCCTCCAAACCAACCACCAGCCCTACCCTTGATCGGCTACCGTTCACGCGTCCTGACAGCGATGAGCATCCATGACTCGGATGTCTTATTTTACTTTCCCGACTTCGAGTTCTGTGTGCGTTTTACTGTACAAGTCGTTCGTGATTAGACGTATTTAGGTATCATTTATCATTTAATTTACGTACCAGTACTGAACATTCTATTGTGGAAAGCGAGTCAAGGGCGGGTCTACTTGTGCCCTTGCTGACATAACCCGGAATGTAAATTGGGAGCCGGAGCCGACAGAAGTTTTTGTCAGAGACGACCCACTTATTTTTGCCCTTAAATGTAATGCTTAATTGGTCCTCTTGCACCCCGAGGCTTCCTACCAGGTTTTCCGGATACAGTCTTCCCTTATTCATTCTTTCATGACCACCGCACGTTCGAGCCATAATACAGAAACACGCGGCTCGCCGTCGCCCATCGGCAAGTCCGGACTACCTGGAAAGGCCTTGTCCGTTCATATCCCGGATGAGACGTCGCCACTACTGCCAGTGCAATCGGAGCCCGTCGTGCTTAAGCCCCAGCGGAGCCTCTCTGAACGATGGCATTGGACCGTGTTCACATGCTCGGACGGAAATGTCGGATTGTTATTTATCGTCGCGGCCCAATGCTTATTCACTGCGTCGAATATCGCCGTTAAGTGGCTCAACGGTTCGGATGAGCATATCCCGATGCTTGAGGTGCGTGATACTCCGAGAACAATTAACAACTAGTAGCGTGGGCTGACGCAGTTGTACAGTTGATATGGTTCCGGATGGTAGGCACCTCGACATCTATCTCATGCGGTCGGATGCTGAAAAAAGCTCTCAGACTATTGTCTATATCAGTTCAGTTGGGTATATGTATGTCATTTGAGCTTGTTATCCCAGTCTCGCTGCTCAACCGCTGTCAGGTATTGGCGAAAAATTCCCAACCCATTCTTTGGTCCCAAAGACGTTCGGCCATTGCTCGTAGCACGAGGTCTCACGGGGTAGGATTCAACCCCTACTTTTATAAACGTCCCCTCATCCTCATCATAGGTTCACTGCTCTTTCTGGGATGTATTTCTCCCTGAAGTACCTATCATATTCCGATGCAGTAGTGTTGAAATTCATGTCTCCAATTCTCACGGGCTTTTCGGGGGCGATATTCCTGAAGGAGCGCCTCTCTCTCAAGGGAATCTTGACCGGCTGTAAGCAAAATCAGTGTAGAAATGACTTCAGTTGTCATTCATGATATGTCAGTTTGCAGCTTCTTTGGGGTGATGCTGATCGCAAGGCCTCCATTTCTTTTTGGTGGCACGCCGAGGAATACGTCGGATGGCGTTACGCATGCACAAAGGATGATATCTGTCACGTCTGGGCCCCATTTTCTCCCATTCGCAGATGACACTTTTCTCATATTTCTTTGCAGTGCGGCTCTCGTCGGCGTCGTCGCAGCAACTGGTAGCTGTGAGACCAGTTTATCCTGTCCTTGTCCACTCCCTTAGCTTATTCTTGTCGGTCGCATAGACACGCTCCTCCGTGCGATTGGAAAGCGAGCACATGCGCTCCACGTCAACACTTACTTCTCTGCGGAATGCGTATTATTCTCCACAATAGGGTGTGTCCTATGACTTAGCATCAGTTCCTTCCTAAAGGTCATCGCCCATCCCAGCATGATAATATTCGATGTTCGCCCTGTGATCCCCACACGCGCATTACCGATCATCTTGATGTTTCTCTCTGGCCTCTTTGGATTGATCGCGCAGGTGTGTCTTTCAGTTTCATCTCTTCCATGCAGATTCTAATATCTAAGCTGAGGAAGACGCTTCTATCCATGGGCTTTCAACGGGAGACAGCTTCACGCGGTACCCTCGCCATGTACACATCTGTACGTCTTCCGCGGTTCCACGGGAAGAATGACTCAAGTGTTTTAGATTGTATTTGCTGTCGCATTCGAGTTCATCGTATTTGGGACAACACCTACCCCACTTTCGATCGCTGGCGCGATCATAATCATCAGCGCGGCCATCTATACTTCCGTAATATCCTCTCTCGTTCAGCTCAACTTGGCTCGCGCTCATTCGCCATTAGATGTCGAAAAAGGCAGCTCCCCAGCCGGCCACAGATCCCATCGTCGAACGGCGGTCTTTCGTCCCTACCCGCGACGACGATCGGGAAGCAGGATGACTTTACCCTGGTGTTTCATTACTTCCGACGACGAATGTCGGATATGATAGACGGTGGGCGATAATACCGCAAAGCAGGGGCAAGCCAAACGAGACACGAAGAAGACCGCCACACAACATTGATGCGTGTACATTACATGTGATCTTTAGAACATACAGAACGAGGCTGAGGGCATGAGACTCGTCAATTGAGACCATACGCATATCTTTGCCGAACCGAACCGATGATGACCCCAGACACTGACCCGTGTTTATGCTTCATGTAGCGGGTGCTTGTCGGAGGTTTTAGCCGCGGCTGCCGCGGGTTCGTTACGTGTGTGCTGAACAACAACAAGTTGATTTGCCGTCAGTCGAGATTCGAGAAGGGATCGTGGAATGATGCAATTGCTAATACCCATTGCCAATGATTCGACTGTCATTACTAGACAGCTTATAGACTCCGAAATCGTCAGCTGGGTCTCGTTCACTCAAAGCTCTAGGAGGCATTATTTGCGAGTGAGATAGAATGGCAGTTAATATATAGGCTGATGTTCCGGAGCGAGGCGGCGGTGGCAAGTTTATATTTATGCGGTTCATCAAGACCACGAGACAATGAGTGAGCAGTCGGTGAGACTTCCGTATGATAGGAACCACGCTCCGCAGCCACTTCTGCCCTGGCTACAAATCGACATCAGAAGTTGCGGGATTAAAGTACGAGGAGACTTCGACGATGTAAGATCCGCGGATAGCAAAGTTACCGTAAGTCTGGGGCAGTATAATGACCTGGCCAGGGATTTCGACATCTGAGAAGCACAAATAGTGACCGAGTACTGTACGACACTTCTAACGTTCTGTTCGTGATGAAGTTTGTCAACGATTTTGTATTCGCCCTTGAACAAGACATGCTAATTGGACAACTATGTTCTTCGAGAATCGTGTCTTCTACGCCAGGATTTCCCAGCCGGCCAGATGCGTTGATGCATTGATGGACAGAAAACGGGGGAGTCCAAGAGGTCCAGGAGGTCCAGGGTCCACGCTCACGTGAGGCCTATTTTGCTGGGGCAAGCGGGTTTCGGAGAATCGGAGAGGATCAATTATTAGACGTGATACCTGCGCAATTTGGTCAATGTCTATGATAACCTGGCATTTGCCAGAGGCTGTGAGGGATATTGGGGACAATTAAGGGCTGTGGGAGTTTGACTAAGGCGTTTAATGGGGAATATATATGCTCGGTAGATGCGGCGATGGAGTGGCGATGGGCGATGGCTTGGCGCGCCAGCCTGGAAATTAAAATGACACGTTCACAGATGGTGGTCGAAGTTCGACTACAGTACAGGCGATTCATGATTGCCCAGAGTCAGGCAAAAGATGCCGTGGGTGTACTTTTATGGGTTGATTCGTGGTACCGTCCAAGCGTCGGGGACGCCGGTGTTGCCATGCACAGCACAGACCCACTCCAGTAGAATACATTTGGGCGCTATGTTCCACGCTTCTGCCATCACCGTGATTTCATGTACCAGCCACTCAAACACCCTCGTCCCACCACTGTCGCTGGCGGGGGGGAACTCTTTGATCCCTATCACGACTATCCTACCATGGGGTCTTCCCAAGCCAACGATTCCACCGCCGCATCCCCAGCTTTACGTCCTGCTGGCTTCAATAATGACACGGAGCCGGGACGGCCGCCTCACCTCAGCTTCCGTAGCTCCGTCCCGCTCCTTCCTACCCCTGGGACGGTTTCCAAGCGACATCCAACATTTGTGCGTCGTCGTTTTGGTGGATGGTGTAGATGAGTTATCGTCTCATCGCCTCTTTGTTTCGGTTTCGTGTAGGAGCCCGTCGCTCTCCGTTTTTGGGTTGTAACCCTAGGCTGTGTGTTACTCGGC
>QFEY01007354.1:0-18652 GCA_003316435.1 Russula virescens | reverse complement strand
GCCTATAAAGCAAATGAACATCCGGATTTCCGACATATCGCCCCTGGTCGATCTGAAGCAACCAATTCTCAAGCATCACGTTGCAGGATGAAGATAATTTCCCTATGCGACCCGAAGCAGATTCCTAAAGTTACTCATTTAACATACCAACAAAATACAACATGACTAATTGATCACATGGAGGAAGAATTGCATACATGGTACTCGTCACTCCCCATAACGGAATCCCCGTCTTCGTCGATGCTCTGAAGTTCAACGGCGCGTACCCGATAGCGTCTCGTCTCCACCATCTGCATGCCCGTCTCGTGATCAATTACCATCGTCCCGCATGGGCCTAACTTTGGCACACGCTTGGCCACCACGACGAACGGCCCATCCGCTGGCGGGCATGCCGCGGCGTTGCCTTGCTGGTACGGTTCTGGGGCGACGATTTGCTCGGCTCCGTGGAGACGTGGTGGTCCACTGAGCGAAGGGCCTGCATCACCCCGTGGCGAAGGTGGACGCGAAAACTCTGATAAGCTATGCCCAGCTTCGGTCGTCTCCCTCGCCATACACCGATCCCCCTTAGATCCATCCTGTGAATCGAAGAGCTCCGAACGTTCCTCCCGGAATTGCGCAACCCTCCGCTCGTAATCCCGTCGCAGCATCAAGATCTGCTCCCTTCGATCCCCCTCGGCCTGCTTGTACTCGGTGTCCTGTCGTCCTTCACGGTTGTGCTGCCCCTCCTCCATGAAATGCTGTTGGATTTGGTCGACATCGAGCTGTGAGCGTAGGGCTTGCCTGCGCTCTGCGACTGATGCCATACTGTCGATTACGCTGAGCGAGGATGGTTCACTTTCCTCGTGCCAGTTCCCCTGTCTTATGTACCGCGGGGCTTTGGGCGCATGTAGTGGGGGGCCGCCCGGCCAAAACTCGTCACAGTACGTATCTTGAATTATGGTGTCTAAGCTCGATAGCTCCGAGCCGGAGCTGTCACTGTCGGAGTCTTCCATGACCATCACTTCTTCGGAGGCATTGACGCGCTGCGGTGCGGCGATTCGACTGGGTTCGGGTGACAGGGAACGTTCTGGGTCGAAGAAGAGGTGGACGCCCTGTCCAGTTTCACTAGGCACGGCTATGATCTTGTCGCGGTTCTGTTCGCCGAATGCCGCGACGTGGGCATCGAGTCGCCTTTGCATGCGACCTTTGACGTTGGGGCGAAGATGGTAGTTGTGAGACATGATGTCGGGTTATGTTTGAGTGGCGGTAGGGAAAAACTTGGTAAGAAGGAAATTGGAACTTGGAAGTGGAGAGAATGTGAAAACTGATGTTGCCAGTTACTGAAGTTTAACCGTAGTAGGTGTGATTGGAGGTTCATTACGACACACAGGCGGCTCAATATATGTCAACCCGCGTTGCGCTTTGTTTGCAGCGGCCTCGCAGCTGTGGCGAACCTCGAAATGTGGACGCAACACGCGTAGCATTTTTGTGGATGGCTTGTCTCTCTTGGGCCTTGATGTGGCTCTTCGCCACGGGCCGGACAAAGCTACTGAAGGTGACCACCCTTAACATGAATGTCCGTCACTTTGTTTCTTTGTAGTTGTTTCAAGCTTGAACATTGTGAGATGAAGGTGGAGTTGAAAACATACCCCGACGTGCCCGGAAGGTGCGTCAATGCCCGGACCGTCATCCCGAAACGGGCCATAGCTGAGCCACAGCCTGAGCGCGACCTGACTGTCCACATGCCACATGCCATGGCGTCCCATTTCCTCGTTCTCAAAGGCGTCTCCTTCTAATATGATGTTATCGTTTGCCACCATTTTGACTCGTATTCGTTTATTGTATTGTAGGAACGCACGGACATGGTGGCCTCACTTTTCTTTTAATTCATTCTCACCTAGTGCTCATCATCACACTCTCCCACTTGTTGTTATCCTTTGCCTATTTTATTTTTAGAGAGCCGCCATTCTCTCTCTGTTTGGTGTTCTCGGTTTTGAACAAACACAAGCTCATAAATACTACGCATGGGCACCTGCATGTCGAAATAGTAATGTTCTCTCTGTTCTTGTCCAATATGTCCTCTTATTTTTTTTTCTATACGTATCGAATCTTTTGAGCTGGTCTGCTGGTCCGAGCCCGTTGGTTTCGATTCTTCCGAACGAAGCTTCAGGTTTTCGATTTCACATGAGCTTACCTCGTTCTCCTGGGCCAGCGTCTCCTTTCCCCCAACCCTGTCTTCTCGATCCTTCCTCTTCTCCTCGGTACATCACCATCATGCACCATTACTCTGGACGTAACGTGGGACTCAATGGCCCACATCGTGCGTACTTCTGCTGCGATCAGGGCCTTGATGTGCTATGTCAACGTTGTGTATTATCAATCCTCAGCGATCCACATCTTAGTGACATCGCTGACCCGAGCATTTTGATCGTACGCGGGATCTGGCTTAGTTACGCCCCTTCCCAATAATATCCATAACGTAACGTGAATACAACATCGCACCGAACCAGATAAGTACCCGTGCGATGCCTTGTCGAAAACGCGGCCCGAGCACGGATGACTTTTGTTGTACCTGGGACAGACCGAACGAACATACTGTATCGCGAATCCGTCCGTCCTGAAACGAATAAAGCGACAATATTAACAACTACTGTATCATCAGGAGAGAATCAGTCATCATATGTCACGTTCGATCTTACGTGAATACTCTTTACTCATCTGCCCAGTGATCCATTCTGTATCCCATGAGAAGATTCATATCTGATGCCGATGTGCAACGACAACCAACGGCTGTGAGATCGTCTCTCGGCATCGTTCCTTGGATTAATCATGCGATGACAAATATGAGCTCCACGGTAAAGTATTTATAGGTTGCGAATTATAAAACCCACGATTCAAAGGTGTATGAGGAGACATCTACTTCTTAACCTGAACAGACTTGTTATGGCTACCCCCGATATCATCCTCTACACTGCCAAGGTGCGGACAACAAATGTCGTTTTATCAATTCATTTGGGAAGCTGATATCGTGGGCTGCTAAGATTTGCCCATTTGCTCAGCGCGTTGGTCGACCTATTTCATGCAAATATATACGGTATTAAGTCACTGTACAGGTCGAGCTTGCCTTCCAAGAGGTAGGCGCCGATATATCGCGATATGAGATAGACCTTCAGAACAAGCCCGAGTGGTATGCATCAAGAGTAAACCCTGCCAGTAAAGTCCGTAATTCATGGCTCTGGCTTAACTTCATGACTAATTGATTGCCCCAATTACACAATCCACAGGTCCCGGCTCTTGTGTACGGATCTCCAAAGTCGAACCCCGAGCATCCAACCACAGAGTCCGCCAAGATAGCAGAATCCCTAGTTCTGCTCGAGTTCGTCGCAGACTTGTACCCAGACTCGGGCCTACTTCCAAAGGACCTAGTCCAGCGCGCCCGCGTGCGCTTCTTCATTGACGCAGTTGCAAAGACCATGGATCCATACGTTGCATTCATGTTCCGCGGCGAGGAGCCAGACAAGTTCATAGCGGCTGTCGCCGAACTCCAGGAATTGATTGGACCGAATGGGTTCGCTGTCGGCGACAACTTCACGATCGCAGACGCTGCAGTAGCTCCGTTCATCGGCCGTTGGGAATTGCTCCTCCGCAATGACGTTGGGAAGTATGTGGAGGGGACGGGCCCGCGCGTGCATGAGATAATCTTCCGGAGCGAGCGCTTTGCGCGCCTGCAGAGGTACTATGGCAATATCTCGAGCCGCCAGAGCTTCAGGAACAGCTTTGATTCGGTGCGTCTGTTGCGTCTACTTGGTGGCTGTGGGGTGGTGCTTATCGAGATTGTGACAGGAATACTTGCTGAGCAGATCAAAGGCGAGGCTGAGCCGACAGAATCAGTAAAGAAGTAAGGAAGAAGTGGTCTCGTCCTGTAAATACAAAGTTGACTGTTGACTGGAAACGAAAGTATTCATAAGCATGGAGAGCGATAAAGTTTATGTAATGGTTTATGTAATGTGTGATGATGAAAAAGTACGCTTGCACGGCCCGTGGATCCGTCCGGGCCGGTTTTTGAACGCAGTGCCGATCCCCGCTCAAGGCAGAGTCTGTCAACTGACCCGCCAACACCTCAAAAGAAAAGAAAGCGTGTCGCTTCGAAGAGATATCTACACTTCAGAGCTGATTCAGCTTCCGCGTCGAACATACAGCCCCATATATCCCACTGGCGTGCAAAGCTGCTGCGCTACTATTCCCGAGGAGACTCGAGTCGTAACCGTGTACGTCGAGCAGAATGCCTTGTTATCACTGCATGCTTAGTCTTCACAGACAGAAACCTCGGCTCTCTCTTTCCTATGGACCCCTCCATAGATAGCACTCTCCAGAATGCCACCCCAATACAGCCACCCGCGGAAACAGCAGAGGCTGAGCCCATCGCACCTGCACCTCCCTCCCCTCGTCCTCCCGCTGATACATCCAGCGCCTCGGAACCCACACCCATGATAGCAGCATCAGAGTCTTCCCCTGTCCCTACAGATAAGCCTGATAGCTCGGAGACAGCACCTCCCCCTCCGTCGGAGAGTCTGAACGGTGGCACCGACCGTCAGCTCAATGTCACGGACGCGCTTAGCTACCTCGATGCCGTCAAGGTCCAGTTCAATGACCGCCCTGATGTCTACAATGTTTTCTTGGATATAATGAAGGATTTCAAGAGCCAAGTGTAAGTCCATCTTCATCCGGATGATCCATCCCCCGTTTTGCCTTGTCTTGTGTCATAAGCGCCCGTGATATTTATGTGGGCGGACGTTTTCTTTCATCGAGTCATTCCCCGTAAAGTTTTCGCTCACAATGCTCCTTCTTCAGGATTGATACTCCCGGGGTAATTCAGCGCGTTGCGAGTTTGTTTCACGGCCACCCTTCTCTTATCCAGGGATTCAACACATTTCTTCCTATCGGATACCGCATCGAAGTTGGGTCTGACGCGCAGTCATCGGAGGTCATCACCGTCACGACACCATCAGGCACCATGCTACAGTCAACTAATAGTCCTAGTATCCCTCCGCCACCGCCGTCACAGCAAGCGCCACCACCACAGGAGCCCGGCCAAGTGGCATTAGAGCAGCCTCCTCTGCCCCCCCCTCTTCTTTCTACATCTGCTTTAGGGTTGTCAAATACCCCGAAGCCGTCCGCTGGCTCTATTGACGTCGTAGACGACCACGAACGTCAAGGCTCGGGATCTACTATCGACTATCATGAACGCCAAGGGTTGGGACCTGCGATGGACTACGTCCAACGTATCAAGACCCGCTTCAGCAATGATCCAGACACATACAAACAATTTTTGGAGATTCTAGCCAGTCATAAATCCAGCGCAAACAACGTCTGTCTTTGCTTCTATCGCTTGCCTCACTCTGACGTTCACTGCCTAGGCTGAGGTCTTTGCAAAGGTCGAAGAGCTCTTCAAAGATGCTCCAGACTTATCTTCTGCGTTCCGTGACTTCTTACCTGGCGCGGGCAGTGGGCCGGATGAAGGTCTAGTCATGTTTAGGGGTGCAAGTACGCGAACTGGCACACCAAGTGGAGAACATCCACGCGTGCAGAAGCGCAAGCAGCCGGCAGAACCTGCTCCAGCTACTGCATCCGCCCCAGCTAAGAGAAGAAGGAAGGCTGCGGATAGAGATAAGGAGAAAGAACGGGATGGTGGGCGCACCGGAAGCCGAGTGAGCGCCCATTTCGTGTATCTTCTCCTCGCTAGACGTGATTGACGTTCCGAAAAGACTAAACAGCATCCCACGGGTCGCGAACCGGGATTCTCCCATTTTAGCACCATCCCCGCTCCATCATCACCCCGCCGATCTGGCCATTCCTATTCACACCAAGCACCTGCCCAGGCTGGATCGCAGAACTTCTCGCAGCAAGCTCCAGCAGTGGGACCCGCTCCCCCGCCACTTCCCCCTACGGTCAACTTTGACGAGTCGCAGTTCTTCCCGCGCGTGAAAATAGCGCTCGATTCGCGTGAGACGTACCATGAATTCCTCAAGCTCGTGAACATGTTTGCGCAACATTTCATTGACCGAGCGCGCCTCGTGCGCGAAAGCCGTTCTTTCCTTGGCGAGGGAGAACTGATGGCCCAATTCAAGGATATTCTGGGATGGGACGAGGCCATGGAGCGTTCGGCACTGGCCAAGGAACGTGAAGAGCTCTACCAGCCTCCAGGGCGTCCATTAACCATTCTTGACCGGCCGAGCCGAGAAGAGCTGAATATCCGGTACGGCAGCTACAGACGCTTGCCTGCAGACGTACGTCCTTGTCGCCTTGCTTCGCTTTACTATGATGCTGATCTTGTCGCTTGTCGTGTAGGAAATCAACGTAGAGTGTAGCGGTCGTGACGAAATGTGCAAGTCAGTGTTAAATGACGAATGGGTCTCGCATCCAAGCTTCTCAAGCGAAGACTCGGTTTTCATGGCACATAAGAAGAATCTCTACGAGGAAGCGCTGCATCGCACGGAAGAAGAGCGCCACGAGTACGACTTTCACATCGATGCGCTTGTGCGCACGATTAGCGTCCTCGAGCCACTCAATCACAAGATCTTGGGGATGAGCCCCGAAGAGCGCTCAATCTTTCGCCTGAAGCCTAATTTTGGCGGGGCCGGAAAGGCGGTGCATCAACGCATCATCAAAAAAATTTATGGTCGGGAAGTAGGGCTCGACGTTCTGCAGGCGATGCAAGACTCGCCTGCGCTAGCGTTGCCTATCGTGCTCACGAGGCTGAAGCAAAAGGAAACCGAGTGGAAGCGCGCGCAGCGCGAGTGGAACAAGATCTGGCGAGCGGTGGACGCGGCGAACTCCGCGCGCTCGCTAGACCACCAAGGCATCACTTTCAAGATGGCAGACAAGAAAGCGCTCACCACCAAGGCATTTGTAGCGCAGATCGAGGCCATCATGGAGACGCAGATGGCCCGCCGCGCGGCGCTCGTGGACCCGCTCTACGCGCGCGCACGCCCGCAGCATCAGCTCGCGTACGAGGTCGAGGACGCGGACGTACTCCGCGATGCCATCAAGCTCGCATTCTCATACCTCTCTCGCCTCAGCGGCACCCAGCTTCGCCTCGATGCAGCACGAAAGAACTGGGTCGAGATCAGGCTGTATAGCATCGTTCGTGCGTTCTTCCAGCTTAGCGAGTGGGACGAGCGACCCTCCGCGGGACGACCGCGCGGTAACGGGAAGCCCTCGACGGGGCCGAATTCGCATCCGACAGGCATGACCGGTGCCACGGAAGCTGTTGCCGGTGCGACGAGCGGCGGCGGCGGGGACGATGTAGACGCTGCTGCTGCTTTGAGTGCGCCGCGCCCCGTGGGTCCTAGCGCGCGGAACGGCTCCTTGCCGGCCAATTTTTCCGGTGACTTGCGGAAGAGCCTACTTAAGAGCGAACAAGCCAAATCTACGCGCGGCCAGACTCACCCGCTACCATCGCCATCGCCCATGAGCTCGCGGAAGCCGTCGCCAGTTCCCATGACACAGGACGAAGAAGCAGCAGCCATCTTGAGGAGTCGGAGTCCAGCACCCGCGCCGGCCTTGGTGCCCATAACGGCGGCAGGCATCGACTCGAATCCGGCTTGTGGTGAGAAGCGACGGTCGAAACGGCGTTCGTTTTTCACGAATACCTGGTTCTACACACTTCTTAGGATAATCGAGGTGCGTGGGTTTGTCTACACCCCTTCAAATAACCCCGAGAGTTGAGGATTTTGGTTTGGTTGGTCAGGTCCTGTACTCTCGTTTGCATATTTTCAAAAATATCGCGATCGAACGCGTGAATGACCCGTCCTTCGACACAAACTCCAACGCGACTGCTATGGATCTCGAGTTGATGCAAGCGTCGTCGGGTCCCCAAGAAGAATTGGGACAAATCACTGCTTTGCAGTATTATGAACTCATGTTGGAGAGCTGCGAGCGGTTGTTCGATAACCAGGTGGAGCAACTTGTATTTGAAGATCAGATGCGAGAGATGTTTGGGCTGCATGTACGTCTTCCTGTTTCTTGTCTGCGTCGATTGCTATCTAACACGAGTGACTGCAGGATGCATACAAGATCTTTACCATCGATAAAGTTCTCGCCTCCCTCATCAAACATGTGAGTCTCCCAGCTGCTATCTTTATATGCCTCTAACGTAGTTTCAAAGGTTCAAAGCTGGGAACAGGACTTAAAGCTCGAGAAGATCGCTAAGCTACTCTGGGACGAGCGACGTCTCGAATCTCCCACTGTTGAGGACCACCGCAGGTTCCGCCGTGAAGCCGAGGAGATCCTGGGACCTGAAGAAAACTTGTTCCGCATCGACTGGGTGGGGGATGCATTCTCTCTTTTATGCGGACACCGGATGTGCTGACCCGATTCTAGCTCCCGGAATCGAAAATGATTACGTTCCAGCTGCTTAGCAAGGATGGGTCGAGCTTGGACGACGCCGAGGTTCTCTCGGGCCGTTGGCAGGCCTACGTGGAAGGTTTCGTGTCCGAAGCTGAGACACCCGGCGTTCCCGCGGCCAAAGTCCGCCGCCCGTTCCTGAGAAGGTACGGTACATCCCATCCACCACCACCTTTGTCATGATCACACATACACAAAATCACTCATATCGCACGTTATCACAACAGATCTCTTCCCGCTAGTGCCACGTCAACAACAGGGGATGAAAATGCGGGCCCAAGCCCAGGAACAGGTGCAGGAACGAGAGGGCCAGGAGCGGGACAAGACTTTTACGCGCGTGGCGGACTGGAGATCAAAGTCTGCGTCCGGACCTACCGTCTCTTTTATGTCTCACGAACCGAGGACGTGCTGTGGCGCACGCCCTCCGCCGCAGAAACTGAGCGCGCGAACGAGAGGCTTGCAACAAGGGACGAGGCGCGTGCACGGTGGTTCGAGAAGTTCACGTTTACTAGTAGTAGGCCTGTCACTGGTGGCGTTGGCGGCGTCAGCAACGGCGGTGTTGCTCCCACTGGCACATCGTCAGAGGCTGTTGGTTTGGAATAGGTTTTCATCACCACTTTTTTCCACCCTTTTTTTTTTGTTTTCCCGCTCTGTCATGCTCTTCTCAATCGTGCATAGTGTATAGAAAGTACTGTATGGCGAAAAATATATACGATATATAAAGTAATCTGTTTACTTTGTTGTACTTGGTCATCCGCGAGTGATTCCAAACAAGCGCAAGTGGACATGTAGCCAGTCAACGGGTTCCATTTCGAATCGGAACAAATACATCCGTTCTTCGTAAGGATCACAGAGCAGTATTGTGTAGCTATAGAAGCGTGAAAGGAGGGAAAGAAACACGGGGCACAAAACCAAAACGAGAGACGACGTGGGAGATAGATTAATCGGGGCCCAAACACACGGTCAGGACTGGTGAACAACGAAGCCTATTAGATAAAAGTGATATACATATTCCAAAGACGGGTAAAGAAAATTGGAATGAGGTGTGAGGTGGGAGGAAGAACAACGGACTCGCAAAAAAGCTCGTCAACCGCGCCCTTAAAACCAACCTAGGTGGCGCAGCTGTTTCTCTTTGAAACACACGAATTAGCGATACCAACAGTAACGTTCGTCAATCGAAAATTCAACAATATCGGCTCTTCTTCACTTCTTACCGAGCGTCAACGCGCGCATGCTCTCCTCGAGCACGCAAAGGCCCGTCTCCCGCGCGCTCGCACAGAGCTTCGCGCACGCTGGCTGGGCAGGTTGTGTTTGTGTCGCAGAATCTGTTGCTTCTTTTGCAGCCACAACCGAATTCGCTGCTGCCTTGCCAACCTTGCTGCCCTGCGTGGATACCGGTTGCTCGACATCCACGACACGTACGACGGCCGTGCCCTCCAACACGCGTCGGACCTTGTCCGCATCCCATGATTGCATGCGCGGTGTGGTGCTCGGGCCCGGGCCCGAAGTTGAATAGGACGAAGATAATGGTGAAGAGGAGCTTGAGGAGCCAGAGAAGGCCTGCCAGAATGAGCTGCCGAGGCGCTGCATGAGCGTCTGCGAGGCTATCGACGCCAACGCCGCCTGCTGTGGTGTTGGAGACGATGATGATGCGGAGGTGGACGTAGAGCCAAGCTTGGGTGTGGAAGGCGGCGTGGGGTATAAGGAAGACGAAAGCACGGGTTTGCCGCTGAGAGAGGAGCTGCGCATGGGAGCGGAAGAGGAGAAATAATGTGGGCGAAGGCCGGCCGCAAGGCCTGTGAGCGGCGGAGGCGAGGGTGATGCAGGCTGCTGCTGTTGTTGCTGGACAGAGTTGGGTTGGTGTTGCGGCGGCTGCTGAGCCAGGCGAGTCCACAGCTGCATACGATACCTGAGCAATGCAACAGTTAGGCACTAAGGCTTACAAATCACCAAAAAGGGAATAATGCTAGGACACGTACGCATCGAGCATCTTCATAGTGAACGGATTCGAATCCGCAAACGAATCGAACGGCGCAGGCTTGCCAGGACCCCCGAGAGTCGAAAGGCCGATGTTGTTGGCGCCATTGTTCGCGTTGAGTGACGGGTTGATATTCTCCTGTAGTGTGGGCTTGATCGCCGCGCCCGCGAGGAGGTCCGGAATCGTGACTGTATGCACGGGTGTGATGCCGCCAAAATTGGTGCTGCTGCCACCCCAGAATGCCTTGGCTGCCAGGCGCGGCGATGTCGAGGGTAGATCCTTATGCTTATTGGGCGTGATCAACGACGACGTGGATGCGGGACTCCGAAGCGCGGGACCAGGTGAGGAAATGGGCAGCGGACTGGGTGGCGGGAGAGCTGGCGAGCTGGCGCGTCCTGCAGCACTGAGGAGGGCTCTCTTTAGCGCCTTGATCTCTTGTTGCAACACTGCATTTTCAGATTTTGTTGAGCCAAGCTCGGTGCGGATTGCATCGATCACTCTGTCGCGTTCCGCAACATCGCTCTCAAGCGTATTGATATATTCTGTTCGCATAAAATATAGAAAAAAAGAATGTCTGAGTTTCTACGAAGGAACCAAGTGGGGATAAGAAATGCGCACCCTTACGACGGTTGCGGAAGTTGCGGGCGCTAATCTTGTTGCGCAGTTGGCGTTTTTCCCTGCTGGTCATTTTCTGGTACTCTTCTGGCGTGGGGCGCCAGTCTTCCAGAGTGCTGTCCTGTGGGTCTGTCTTTACGACAGCACTGATATGGACCTTTTTCTGGATACCACCCGAATGCACGACTGGCCTGCGATCCTTGCCTTTACTAGGTCGCATTGGGGGAGGAGTGACAGGGCCTTCTTCGTCCTCCTCGTCTTCCTCGTCGTGACCATGTTCGTCCTTCGAAGCGTCGTCATCACCAAAGTCGCTGAGAGCCTTTGACGTAGCGGGAGTCGCCATGAGCTGCGGATCAATAGTAAACGGTGGGGAGAAACCGCCAGAGATACTAGTGGAGCCAGAGTCAGGGCTGTCGTTAGATATGGCGAGGAAATCCCATGGTGAGCCGGTAATGGGTTGTGATATTATGGATTTGGCGTTGAGTACATCGTCGTTAAAGTTGGAGAAGTTGAACCAAAGGTTGGGGTCTGACTGCGGTTCGACTATAGTGGGAACGGCAGGAGATGGGTGCCTAGATGATGAGGACGAGGAATTGATGTTTGAGAAGTTGTCGAAATCGACGAATGTTGACAAGTCGTTCGTATCGAGAACGAACGGCGAGGGCTCGAGCGGATTATCATCGAACATGTTGAGCGGGGTAAAGAAAAAGCGAGGCGAGTCGAGGCGACGGGGGCACTTTGGCTTAGTGAGCAGCAATTAGTCAATTCCCCATTCAGCCTCAACTCTCACACACTCTCAATGGCAGACAACAACAACAACGCTCAGATCTTTCAGAGACTCCATCCAAAGGCATATCTCGAACGCTTTCTCGCAAATAACTTCCGTCCAGACCGTCGCGAGGCTGCAGAATGGCGCGACATCTTCCTACACGTCGGCTCCATCTCGACCGCAGACGGTTCCGCGCTCGTGCGCCTCGGAGAGACTACTATAGTATGTGGCGTCAAAGCTGAGATCGCAGAGCCAGACCTCGAACAACCCACGGAAGGGTTTCTCGGTTCGAATAGTACCGTGACAATACCGACCGACGTTGACCCGCCACCTTAGTCCCGAACATCGACCTTCCTGCATTATGCGCGCCACGGTTCAAGCCAGGCCCTCCATCCGAGGAGGCCCAGGTGCTCTCTGACCGTCTTGCGTCGACTATTACTGCGTGCGTCCCACCTTTTCGCTCTATGCCATTGGCTCCCTGACAATTCACCGTTACAGGTCAGGTATTCTCCCCCTCTCAGAGTTATGCATACACCCAGAGCGCGCCGCGTGGGTGCTGTACGTCGATGCGACGTGTATTAACTATGACGGCAACGCATTCGATGCTGCACTCATCGCCATGGTCGCCGCACTCAAAAATAGTGCGAGTCCTTAACAAACTCGTGTCGCACTCGTCCCTTCTAACTGTGGATCATATATCCCGAAATAAACAGCGACCCTTCCAAAGGCCAGTTACAATGAGGAGACGGGTCGTACGACGTGCACGCGGAAAATCCGAGAACCGCTGCCGCTCAAGCGACTCCCGATCTCGTATTCCTTTGGCGTGTTTGACGGGTGCGAAGCCCCTCTTGGCTCGTCTTGAAATTATTTCGAGGCTGACACAGGGGCTGCTCTCTTTTGTTGACAGAACGACTATCCTTGCGGACCCCACCGCGTTTGAGGAGCCGCTTCTGGATACATCTATGTCGATTGTACTTGACGAGAGTGGCGCCTTATTGTCTGCAAATCAGCTTGGCATCGCTGATAAGGACACGATGTCAGCATGTGTTTCCTCGGCGAAAGAGCGCCATGCAGCGCGTGGGCGTGAAATATATTTCTTTTAAGAAAGGATCACCAAAGTCCGCAGGTGTGATGTGAGAGAAAGTAGCGCTGGATGACCCGAAAGAGGAGAACACGGGACCCAAGGAGGCGCTCGATTCGATTTCTTGGCCCAGTCATGACTGCACAGCCCTCACATATCCCCTTCCCAGTCCCTTTTCCTGCGACACCATACATTAGCATTAATGACCATCGGTCAATCCCAGCTTGAGCGAGCAATCTACGAGATCCAACACAGGGCCAACGCACCCCAGCTCGACTTTAGCCAACATCAGCTCGACAATGGGTACACGATCAGCACCCACGAGCGTGTCGTCAAGGAGGTACGTCGTCTCGCCGCTTCTTATTCGTATGTGACGAGGGTACAATCGTGCGTTGGGGGTCGGTTTGGGGTTACTTTAGGTGCAAGCACCGGCGATGAGCATCCCCACCGATGATGTATTCTTCTCAAAGACGGACAAGACCAAGCCCGACGTTGCATTTCTCAAGAATCACTTCTATCGAGAAGGCCGGATCAAGGAAGAACATGCACTCTACATCATAGAAAAGGCGACGCAGCTGCTCCGCGCTGAGCCGAACGTCTTGACGGTCGATTCCCCCATCACAGGTGCGCTGCCCCCGCAATCGCCGCTGCCGGCTCTCTTTTTTTTTCATCCGCTTCTTATTTTTCTGATCCTGATCGATTTTGGTCAGTTTGCGGAGACATTCATGGCCAATACGTACGCATCCTGTCCCCCCCGTTCAGCTTATTTTCCGGCTAATTTTTTCATATTTCAGTATGACCTCATGAAGCTATTTGAGATCGGTGGCAAACCCTCCAATACCCGTTACCTCTTTCTCGGAGACTACGTCGACAGAGGCTACTTCAGCATCGAGGTCCGTCCCACCTTCTCGCGCCCATTTCCACGCCTTTCCCCCCGCTGATCCATGGGTGGATACCGGCCTGCAGTGTTTACTCTACCTTTGGACCCTCAAGATATGGTACCCAAACTCCTTCTTCCTCCTCCGCGGTAACCATGAGTGTCGACACTTGACCGACTACTTCACCTTCAAAACAGAGTGCAAACACAAGTACTCCGAGCGCGTATACAACGCATGCATCGAGTCGTTCTGCACGCTGCCTCTTGCCGCCATTATGAACAAGCAGTTTTTGTGCATACACGGAGGGATATCGCCCGAGTTGCACACGATTGATGACATTCGCAAAGTGAGTCCCCTTCCGCACCTCATCGCCCCCTTCTTCCGATCGTGCACCCCGTGACATCGTTGGCCCTATGCCTCGCAGCTCGATCGATTCCGCGAACCGCCAACATCAGGCCTCATGTGTGATCTACTCTGGTCGGACCCTATCGAGGATTTCGGCCAAGAACGTACCATGGAGAACTTTGTACACAATCACGTGCGCGGATGCTCCTACTTTTACACCTACAAAGCCGTATGCGACTTTCTCGAGCGCAATCGCCTGTTATCCATCATCCGCGCGCATGAAGCTCAGGATTCCGGGTGCGTCGAGCCTTCATTTAACCTGTCTTTCAAAGGTTCCTATTGGTTCTAACTGTGTTTAGCTATCGTATGTACCGCAAGAGCCGCAAGACAGGATTCCCGAGCGTCATGACGCTCTTCTCTGCGCCAAATTACCTCGACGTATATAATAACAAGGCGGCAATGGTCAAGTACGAGGCGAACATGTTCAGTATCCGGCAATTCAACAGCATGCCACACCCGTACTGGCTCCCTAACTTTATGGACGCGTTTAGTTGGAGTTTACCATTCGTCTGCCAGAAGAGTAAGCCCCTGCTTGTATACTGTCCCTGTGGGTGATTGATGGTGCCACCACAGTTACGGACATGTTGGCTGCGGTGCTTAATATATGCACCCAGGAGGAACTCAACGAGCCAGCGGACATACCCTCTCGAATCGCGGCTGTCGTCGACCGCGAGAAGGCTGAGCGCCGCAAGGTTATCAAGAACAAGATCCTGGCAGTAGGGCGCCTTTCGCACATGTTCTCCTTACTTCGGTGCGTATGCCTGTTGTGGCTCTTTGCCACGTATCCCCGATCGTTCAACCTTCGATTCCACTGACATGACACTTTTCGGCTTTGCGGTTCCTGCGCATATATATAGTGAGGAGTCTGAACGCGTGTCCGAGCTCAAGAGCATCTCGGGCTCAGCCAGGCTGCCGTATGGCACGCTCGCGCTCGGGGCGGAGGGCATCAAGAACGCCATCAAGTCGTTTGATGATGCGTGCGTGACCCTCTCTCCTTCTCTCTCCCTTTGCTGATCTGAGGGTTGGACGATAATTTTGCCCGGGTTGCCGCCCACAGACGTAAATCGGATATCGATAACGAGCGCTTACCTCCGATCGAGGAGAAACCAACTTCAGTATCGGCGTCCTCGCCTTCTCCCGCGCCCTCGCCCAACACGAACCCCGGTGTCAATGCCGGTGCGAGTGCGGCGGGCGCGAATGTAGCTGCAGCTGCGACTGCGACTGCGAGCGTGGTCCCTGTGATACCGTTTAGGAGGAAGGAGGGAAGGTTGACGACGGCGCAGCGCCGATGATGGTCTTTGCCATTGCAACAACTCTGCATGGCATGGGTGGGTGGATTGTTCGGGGGTTTTGTTGTATTGGTTTGTAGTGTACTTGTCGCGAGTGGATGGAGGAAGACGATATTTAGCCTGGTTGTATCATCGTTTCGTTTGTTAGTCATGTAGCTTACGTTTAGACGGACAGTGTCTCTCCGCAGAGTAGGTCGTTCCAATATCCAGATAATATTTTCACGATTAAATGTTGGTAGCCCTCATGACGCATGTTTGCTAGTGTACCACTGGCACGCACATATCACATAACGTTTGTGGCGTAACATCTCGGTATGATACCATCACGTCAGGGGACGTCAGTGTGATGTCACTTAGGGGCTGAGCAACCAGCCACAGGTTGAACGATTTGTGATTCAGCCAACCTCACTCAGCTGCCAGCCAACATGTCCAACAATGATTATGAACTATGCTGCCTGGTCGAATGCGATAACAGACCCTTTTGTGTTCGAGTTCCGCCATACCAAACCATCTATGGATTCAAGCGACTGATACAAGAACACAACAACGTGCTCCTTCAAGGAGACGCCAACCAACTTATACTCAGAAAGGCGAGCTATATGTCATGACCTCCCCCCAAACGATGGATGTCGCTAACGATGCGGATGACTTCTTTCATCTTTCAGGACAATTCAGATTTTGACACGTACAGGGATGATATTTTTGCTGGAAAATACCGACCTGTTAGGGCCGAGGAAATCATTGATCGACCATTGATGCGGCAGGTCTCTCATGAGTGGCCAAGTCCGCCGCCCAGTGGACGTCTCCATGTGTTCGTAAGCGTACCTCCCGGTGAATAGAGTGTTGATTTCTCTGTTTAAACGACGCTTATCTTGTTCGGGCATCCCCCGCCCAGCTTCTAGGAGTGTCCTTCTAATAGCCAAACAGTTGCACTCGGAACTGTGGGGAAAGGACCTTAATTCAGTCCTAGAACAGGTCCCTGACTGTTCAGAGATGTATATGTCACAGACCAAGGTCGATCAGTTACAACTATATAAACTCGGCTACAATGGACGTGCTCTACTCGTCCGAGGAGAGTACATCACCGCCATGGATGCGCTGGAGGGGCCATTCCAACCTTATGAAGCGGTAGTCATCACTGGCCAACATGGAATTGGTGTGTTGTGCTTACCTTTCGCAATCTTTCCCCTGTATTCATAATCACCATATGAATATGATCAACACAGGAAAGTCAGGCTTCCTTTATTATGCTCTCTTACGCCGGCTGTGCAGTGAAAAGTGTACAGCATTCCAACTGCCAGTGCCAGATTCATATATTCTCTTTCAAGAAAGTGGTGTCACAATACATGCTACCAACAGTCAGAGGATAGATTTCCTCCCGGCAGGAAGTTGGGCCCTCTCAGACTCAAGCGACTGCTCTACTACTCCTTGCGACGCCTTCCTCATGGCTTGTGGAAAGGAGGCACGGGTCATCCAAGCATCCTCTGTGACTCCAAAGAGACCTCTATTTCCAGGTTGGACAAAGAAACGTCTTGCAACTCATTATTTTATGAATCCTTTCTTTCCTGAAGAATTCATTGCATTAGGGTAAGTCCGGTCTACTCAAAGCGAGGGCATCTGCTTTGGCTAAGTTCCTGAAATAGCAAGGTCCTTGGGCTCAGCGGAGATGCTCTCCTTCGTCAGTCCAAGAAATGGGGTCCATCTACACGTCCTTGCTTCGAGTTAGAATGGAACATTGAGGCGGGAGCTGATGCTGCCCATGAATGGGATGTTAGGATGGCTGCAACAACGCTCGTTAACAGCTTCCACAGGCGGGGCGTACTTGATATGTTCGACGTCTCACGCACTCTGCTTGCCATCCGTCCGAAAGGCTTGGAGGCATCGCAGAGAACTACCATGACAATAGAAGTCGCAACCGATCACCTCAATCAGATCATCGCTGAGACCACTGCTGTGGCGTGGAGTATCGAGCGGGCTCAATTTTACGATGCGATCAGCAGAGATCCTTCTTTCGAATCATTGGCGGGCTACATCTTCAAAATATTCTTCTGTGCCTGGTTCTCGGGCCGTCTGCAGTCACCGACGCTGCGTTGTTCCCCCCCGCTGCCGAGCTCATGGTGGTCAAGATTTGGTCTTCAAGTCGTCCCGGTGTGTAACGAAGTGCATCAAATTTCCGATATGGTGTCTCTCAACGAAGTGGACCGATCGAATCTCCCTGTTGGATGGTGGCCTGTTTCCCAGTCATTCGACACTGTTAATGCCTTTATCTGTACAGACAAGCTCATTATCACGATCCAGGTGACGGTGACCTCCACCCATCGTGTAAACCTGAAGGTCTTGGACAAGATGAAGGAACACTTTCTTCCGCCTTTCCTGGCGAAGCGCAGGTGGTGCCACTTATTCGTGACTGATAAGGAGTACAAGGCGGCACAATTGCGAACCAACGAGTATAAGGTGCTCGCAGAGAGAAACATTACGGTCCACTCTACTGTCATCGATATCTCCGAGTTGCCAGTATCGGAAGAGGATATCAGGCAAGCTGGGGAGATCATGGTATGTGGTCTCATATTTTTATACGCGTGTTAGCCTGAGAACTGTGCCCTTTGCATGAAATAGATGGAGGACGAAAAGGACGTCGATTGAGCCTCTGCAGCAAATCCGCACTGATGGACCTTTGTCTCGGCTACAAGGTTGCCACGTCTTCGATCGACACTCTATCGGGCGAGCTTCATCACATTAACAGTCGGTTATTTGTCTATCATTGTAAATTATGAACAAAAAAGTCATGGTTTAGTATTCGCTGAATCGCGTGGGCTGCAAGCTGGGACGCCGATTCGAATGTGTATCTGGCACTACTACATCGTGTTTCACAATCTTGCTGCGGTGTCGTCATGATTAACAAAAACGTGAAATTTGAATATCGCCGTCTACTCGCTCAACTGTTCTCGATATAAATCAGATGCGCTTAACTGCAGACGATATCGGACAAAGCGTAGGAAACGAAGGTACGTAGTCATCCTCCCCTTTTAGTGTCCGGAGGCGTTGCAATATCCAGATACTGTAATATTTCACGATTAAATGTCGGCACTCCTCATGACGCATAACAATAACAATAACACATCACATTTGTGGCGTAACAGCAACGAGTCGGTATTCGGCGGTATGATATCGTCATGTCAGGGGACGCCAGTGTGGTGTCACTACTAGGGGCTGCCTGTGGCATAGGAGATAGGAGTATCCGTGAACTGCATA
>QFEY01007333.1:0-16184 GCA_003316435.1 Russula virescens | reverse complement strand
AGAAATGTCAATGCTATCCCTCGTTAGTGTAATACTCCGAATCTTCTTTCATCCTCGACATGCTCTTGGGAGAAAGAGGTGTATTGGTATGTCTGGAGGTATTTCTGATCGTCGAGGCTAGCGAAACTGTGTCAGCCTCCCGGTCAGCACGTTTGCGTTGCCCCTCGATGACCATCTGCTGCGTCAGCGCTGCCTCCCTTCGACGCAGGTTCTCCTCTCGTTCCTTTATAGCGGCCAGCTTTTGTTGCACGCCGTTTTCTTGCAGATTCAAGGCCTCTGTTCTTTCATCCGCCGCTCGGAGCATCTCCCGAAACTCTGCTTCGCGAATCTGGAGGCTTCTCTCCTTCTCTCGTAGCTCGTCCACGAGCTTTTGGGTCTCTGCCTCGCGCTTCTGGACTTTGGCTTCCTTACACCTTGCCTCGGCTTCCCTCTTCTGTACAGCAGCCTCAAGCATCTTGGTGGAAGCTTCCGCCTGACGTGCGCTCGACTCCAAGGGTGGGGTAGTTCGTAATGATAGTTGTATCGCCTTTTCGATAAGACGTGCCTCTTCCTCCTTCGCAGCTCCTTCTCTACGGGCAACCTCTTCCTCCTTGCGCTGTGCCTCAGCCAACTTAAGTTGAACCTCCACCTCCCGGAGATGCACGTCCGCCTCGCGAACACTGGTATCTAGTTCTTTAAGGCTGATCTCGGCTTCTTTCTTCTGAACAGCCGCCTCGCGCATCTTGATGGAAGCATCTGCTATGCGTGCGTGTGCCTCAAGTCGCTTAGCCTCCTCCAAGGACTTTCGTGTCTCGAGGCAATATACCTCCTTTGTCTTGCTCTCTTTGTCGTCCTCGCTGCGTGCATCGGTCTCCCGCCTCTGTGGTCCCTCCTCGTCGGACATAACTTGCTCCTCTGCAGCAGTCTCGTACACTTCGACGGAACCTTCGGCCTGGACTGCGAGCACATCAAGGTGCAGAGCTTGTTCCAACGATTCTGGTGTCTCCGACTCTCTGGATGGATGGGTAGTAGGGCCTTCATGAGAAGGGCTTTGTAGTGGTGGCGTTGCTGGCCGCGGCGGTGTTACTGCCCGTGGCAGTGTCGCTGGTCGTGGCGGTGTTGCTGGCCGTGGCGGCGTTGCTGGCCATGTCGACCGCACCGCAAAGGCATACTGCCTTATGTTCCTCAGCAATGGAGATGGAACCCGCGGTTCCTCGCATGACTGCTGCGGTGGTGGAGGCGGCAGTGGCAACTCCTCGCATGTCTGATGTTGCTGCTGCGACGGCTGCTGCGGCAGTGTCAGCCACCTCCCCTCCCGTACATTCTGCTGCGGCACTCTTGTCGCCTTTTCTCTTGACATGAAGGCTGAAACACCGAGGTCGTAGTAGATAACAGTCTGGGGAAGATATAAATAGGTTCACGCTCACACACTAGAATCACCGGATAGAGAGTTCTCACAGTTGTGCACGGACCAAGTGGTAGAAGAATGTGCCCTTTATGAATGGCCAGATGACTGAGGATAGAGAGAGATCACCGAAACCTGCCAGTGAGGAATGAGAGTGAGGCAGTTGAGAGGAAATGCCCCCGGGCCGCCCCGCCACGAAACATGGTTGTCCGGATCGGGTTTATGATCTTAGAGGAAGAGACCCCGATCCCAGCCCAGATGCTCTCAGTCGAATTGTCATTGCTCTCACTCTTGCTCCCTCCATGTAATCACGCTAGTCCTTCGAGGAACGGTGTTCCCCATTCTCGTTCCTACTTCGACATAGCATGTGCGCCATAACTGGCTACTCAAAAACTGTATTGTATGTAATTTACGGGCGTACATGAAATTTTGGTCGTGTTCAAGTTATTAAAACTCGCACTCGGCGGATGGCATCCGCCAACGAAAGCGTGGTACGAAGTCGTAAGTCTCCCCAACCACATCAGGTAATAACTTTGACTTTAGCAGACAGGTTCACAAGTAAAAAGATAAAATCATCGTCATATCAAGGACATGAGTACGTTTTCTAAGTAGGCCGACTGAATGAAGCCTATTCAGTCTTGTCCATTACTCTATCAATACAGTAGGATCATAAACAACCGTAAGGAAAAGGTGACTAACACTACTCTACAATGGCCAGATGTCCGTAAAAGTACAAGAAATGCCAGAAACATCAATGCTATCCTTCGTTATTGTAATGCTCCGAATTTTCTTTTAGCCTCGACGTACTCTTGGAGGAAAAATCCGTGTTGGCATAATGATCGGAATTCCTAGTTGTCGAGGCCAGCGAAACTAATCTAGCCTCATCTTTCCCTTGTCGCTCGAGGGCCATTCTCTGCGTCAGCGCTGCTTCCCTTTGGCACAGACTCTCCTCTGACTCTTTCAGAGCGACTAATTTTTCTTGGAGGCCGGCTTCTTGGATCTTCAAAGCCTCTCTTCTTTTCTCCGCTTCCTGTAGCATCTCCTGGATCTCTGCTTCGCGAATCTGGAGGTATTTCTCCTTCTCCTCGAGGCGGCGCACCACTTCCCGGGCCTCCGACTCCCTACGTCCGGCCTCAGCCTCCGCTTGACGTGCGCCCACCTCAACGCGCTGAGCGTTCTTCAAGGACTGTTGCGCTCTCTCTTCAAGTTGTCGGCCCTGCTCCTCCGTCCTTCTCGCATCTCCTTCCCTGCGCGTAACCTCTTCCTCCTTGCGCCCCAACTCAGCTTCCTTAAGTCTACCCTCTTCCTCCCGCCTATGCACGTCTGCTTCGCGTCTCTTGGCCTCTAACACTTTGATGTTGACCTCAGCTTCGTTCTTCTGAACTACCGCCTCGCGTATCTTGATGGAGGCTTCCGCTAGGTGTGTGTGTACCTCAAGACGTTGAGCAGTTTCCAATGACTGTTGTGCCTTGTCCTCGAGATGACGTGCCTTCTCCACCTTCTCTCTCGCTGCTTCTTCCCTGTGGATAACTTCTTCCTCCTTGAGTCGAACTTCCTCCTCCCGCCTATGCACGCTCGCCTGGCGTTTCTCGGCTTCGAATTCTGTGAGTTTGACTTCAGCTTCCTTCTTCTGAACAACTGCCTCGCGCATCTTGATGGAAGCCTCCGCTAGGTGTGCGTCTGCTTCAATTCGCTCGGCCCCTGCCAGAAACTCCTGCGCCTTCTCTGCGAGACGATATGCCTCTTCTTTTTTGTTGCGCATCATAGCCTCCCGCTTGGCTTCTTCAGCGTCGAGCGGGGTAATCTCCTTGGCTTGGCGTGCCACATCTTCTCGTGCCAAACGAGTCGCCTGTTCCTCGTGCAAGAGCTCGGCTTCCTTTTTTTTCAGCTCCGCCTCCTTTCGTTGGATCTCCTGTTTCTTCCGTTCGTAATCCTCCTCGATCCGTCTGGCCACCTCCTTCTGCCGGGCCTCCTCTTCTAGCTTGCGCATTTCTTCATCCTTGTGTTTTGCCTCAGCCTCCTTCTGAGCGACTGCCTCGCGCATTTTGGCAATAGCGTCCGCTTGAGGTGCGCCTTCGAGACGATTAGTCTCGCCCTCCTTCATGTTTGCTTCTTTTCCCTTTTGGCACACCTCTTCCGACCATAAAGCCGCTTGTTCCATCTTCATGGTCTGCACACTGTCCACGCTTGGCATTTTGCGCATACTCTGCCGGTCATCCAGCTGGCTGGCACTGTCATCTGATGTGTCAGAGAGATCGTCGTCGATAGATGGCACCTGTGAGCCCTCTTCAGAGGTCGGGGGATTGCGTAATACCGCGATGCCCTGACCCATAACCTCAGATGAACGTTGCGGGCGGAAGGTGGTCCGCGAGCCGAGATTTGCAGACGATGGGAAGCGAATCGCGTCATCGAGTTGAGGTGGTCTCACTCCAGGGATCACTCGTGGCTGCACTGTCGGAAAATATGAGGATGGGGGAGTGGGCCTGGGCCTATCATGTGGTCTGGCTGAGGCAGACATTGGTCGTTCACGGGGCCCAATATTTGACGCAACGCGATCACGAGCCTGCGTAGGAGGGCGGTCTATGCCACGGTGGGGAGCACCGTTGTTGCTGCAATTTTGATCCGAATTCAGAGATCCCCCAAGATGAAAGCCTGTGAAGCCGCAGTTTGGGCCGGTGACGTTGACACCATCCCTGTGCGGAACCTGGCCGGTGCGCCTGCTGTACATATGCTCACTGGCATGGGCAAAGCCGCGGGATATACCAGAAGGCTCCGGGGTGTGGGAGCTGGGTGGCCAGACCTGCGTCCGGAAGGCGGGATTCTGGACGATATTGGTGCGTTCTTCATTGGCTTTGCGAATGTTATACTGCTGTTGCCAGGCGAGTTCTGGCGAGTTCGAGTCTGCGTCAAGGGCCGACTTATGCTCGTACATCGCCATGCGCGGAAACTGGGCAGGGCTCATATGTCTACTGGCATATGCAAAGGTACGGGATATGCCAGAAGGCTCCGGCCCGGGGGTGCGGGAGCCGGGTAGCCATGCCTGCCGGAAGATGGGCCCAGGACTCTGGGCGATACGTTCTTCGTTGGCTTTGCGAATGTTATACTGCTGCTGTCGGGCAAGCTCTGGCGAATTCGAGTTGGCAGCGTCAAAAGCCCCTTTACGTTTCATTATCTCCAAGCGGCATTCGCGAT
The DNA here is from genome assembly GCA_003316435.1 of Russula virescens. Classification (NCBI taxonomy): domain Eukaryota; kingdom Fungi; phylum Basidiomycota; class Agaricomycetes; order Russulales; family Russulaceae; genus Russula; species Russula virescens. Next base: position 11,608 of record QFEY01007333.1, on the reverse strand, counting down.
TGAACTCCTCTTGGGCCAACTTTCGAATATTGTTCATGCTCTCCTCGTACTCGCGTAAAGCGCGTTCACAAACGCTCTCCGAGGGCCGAGAGCTGAGAATGTTGTCGCGTAATGTCTGAGCATTTTCGACCATAGGGCGGAGGCTATGTTCGATGCGTTTTCGCTGGTCAGCCTTCCATTGTTCGTCAGGCTGAACGAAATAAGCCTCCGTGCGGACAGTGGCAGGTAGCGGTGACGGCGGTGTCGGGACTGATAGCATTTAGGTCTCACTAAATGAAGACAATGACGTGATTTCGATAATAGTCTGGGAAGGCTGTGCTCGTTCATAACGGCAGGCGCTATGGACAATCAATGAGCTGCTCACGGTCGTGCACGGAAGTACAAGGACCCAGGAGGACTGTGACCACCGTATGAAGGGAACAGTAATAAGCAAAGACCACAAAGGCCTTATTGGATCTGTTTTTTGGGGGGTGATCAACCTTCTAGGCGGTATCATACGGTGGGCGCCAAGATGAGTCATACCTGGGATATGACGTTGCCGTAATAGACCGACAATATGCTGTAGTTGGTTACTCTGGGGCACGATATGGAGACCGTTGCGCGTGCTAGGGTCGGATCGTTGTTTCGTACGGTTTCGACGGCTCACGACCAACGACAGGCAGGGAGAGAGAGGCGTATCATTCGTACCCTTGAGTTAGCCGTACCTTTATCATCACCGCCACGGTGACGTGATGCAGGCGGAAAGAAGCATGGGGAGGGCTGTGGGGTGTGGGAAATTGTCCAGAACAATTAACGCTGCCGACTCGGAGTCTCCGAGCTGTCGCATTTCTTTTCTCCGGCCGTCCGTACATCACTGGAAAACTTGAACCAGTCTTTGAACTCGCATTCGACGCACTCTACTACTACACTCGCCAGGGGCCACGATGTTCGTAATCTGGATCATGGTGTTACTCTAGGGTAATGAGCGAAAGTTTGTGAATCGAAGAACAAACTGAACGACACTCACGACTACGTGTTCTTCGTGTCTCGACCTTCATTAGATAATCTTGAAGCAGCATCATAATCGCGATGCCGTGTTTGCTGTTATTTTGAGCCAAGCTGTCAAGCGATTCCTGGCTTGCTGTGCCATAGAAGCCATCGATCATGTTCTTGAACCAACTTCCGATCCAAAAGTTCCGACGAATTTCGATCCCAGCCTGGTTTGTGATGACTACGATGCTCAATGTCCATTTAATTACAATCGTGTATGTGTATGGTATATGTACAACCCATCGAAGAGCGGCGAGCCCAAAAGAGTGTAAGTTAGTCTAATCCACCAAATGCGGCTCACGGTCGAGCCAAGAAGGACGCCATTCCCTTGACTATTAACTGCGACATCACAAGGAGAGCACGGCCACCACAGCCGCCAATAGACCAAAAGCAGATCCAGCCATAGAGCGTACCGACTGGGCACTGTTCTTCTTATTTGAGGTTTGGCCAGTACCGCTCGCGGATCCACTGGAAGATCGGACGCTCGCGGGCAACACGCTTGGTGGTGCTGTGGGTTGCGTGCCAATTTGACTATTACCGACTATGACATATGTCCCGTTGCTGGGAATTCCATTGATCGTCACGAACAGAAAGGCGGGTCCGGGCTGGAACACGTTCGGGGACGGGGGAAGCTGCGCCGTGTGCAAGATGATCGTCCCGTCGTCATGAACGGTGAACGTATTGTTCAGCTGCATGCTACGTTGGCCCATGTTCATCGCATGCGTCGTGAAGCCTTGGCGTATGAGCCACACCGTCGTGTTGCCCGCTGCTTCGTTTGCGTTACCCGAGTAGGAGGAAGGCGGGACTGTAATATCGAAAGGATTGCCACCATAAGATAAAGTCTTCGGGACATTTTGTGGCACGGGGCGCGTCTTGGCGGCGTAATAGGGGGGATAAAAGTATTCGGCAGTATAGGTTGTGGGGTATATTGTCGTCAGATTTACGTCGATATTTGGATTGGAACCGGCAACCATAACTGAACCATCCGGGAGCAAGATAGCAGATGAGTGATAAAGACGAGGAATCTTCGAAGAACTTAAACCGGCGGTCGACCAACGGCTACCGGGGGGCGCGTTCGGGTTATAGATTGCAGGTTGGCCGACAGGGCCCGTGGCGAGTGATTCGCCAAATGGCATGGCCGCATAAGTTGTGGTATTTCCTGTTCTTTGGGCGTAACCTGCAGTACCGTATGCGCCACCGTTGATGACAAGCATAGTACCATCGGGAAGTGCAATGAATTGGCCCATTGTGCGACCGATCGGAAGACTGTCGTCTTGCACGTAAGCAGGCGCTGATCCATCTGTCGGTTCAGGGGTGATACGATGGCAAGCGGAAGATGCTGGGAGATTCCAGGTGTCGACAAGTGGATAGCTATAATTGCCCCACGATGCATCGGGCATAGTCTGGCCACCACAGAAAATGATAGTTGGCGTGTAACCATTGGCAGGTGTCAACGGCAGCATGGCATTTGCTCCCGAGGCGGGGTATACTCGGATGATCTGCTCGGGCATGTCGGGCAATGGGGTCTCGATGTTGGTATTATAGTCCCAGAGGACTGTTAATAGAATGGTAAGTGGGCGGAATCGAGATGGGGCACAAAATATGCTCAACTAGTTGAATAATTGGCCTGAACGAACATCTTTCCGGATGGCATAAGGTATGTCAAGGCGTACGAGTTGAGTCCGCTCGTCTTTACCATAAAATTCATGACCTGGGGAGCTTGGGATGTTGGGGGGTAAAACTCATATGTTGGCTCAGCAGCGCCACCTTCGGTTGCGGGGTCGGTATTCGGGGTGTTGCGGTTGATGTAGCCTCCGGAAGTGAAGCCTCCGATCAATACGACTGTTCCGTTGGCTAGAGCTTCGGCGGCCGGGTACCAGCGACGCTTGGCCATCATGAGAGTATTTGGGGCATCAAACCAAGAACAAGGAGGCGAATTGGGGTCTCCATCACATGGTGTAATGATACGGATAGCACGCGTTCCGTCGTAGTCATGATAGGTCGGGTCAAATGTGGTGGTCGAGCCAGAAGCGGAGTTATCACCGCCAGGTCCAACAGCATTGTTCCCGCCAAAGACAGCGAAGGATGCGTTAGGAAGGTGCATACCCGCAGCGCAGAATGCGTTGGTCTGGACGTCTACCGCTTTCGCGGTCCGCGAGGCGATGTCCCTGCATCGCACATTAGACTGGGATACACAAGAACAGGAATTCCCTCACCAAATCGAAGCATACGCGGCATGACCATTAATTTGATGAGCGTTCCCTTCCACTTTATCAAGAATGTACACTTTGTCGGCGCTACCTACGAACATCTGGGGTGAATCAGTGATGGGTTTAGGGGAGTGCTGTAGGTTAGTAGCACACCATCATGGCGCTAACGATGGTGTCGCCGACGGAAACGAAGGAGCCAGCTTGTTGAGCAAACACCGAAGGGACTGACAGCCCAAGGAGGGCGAGGAAAGGCGGAAGGAGCATGAGAAGTCAATCAAGCCTGAAAAGGCGAAGAGACAAAATGAATGCGCGACTGAAGGAGAAGGATAAAGAGAAAGAGAGGCGGAGGGTGGGATACCCCGAAGGTTGTTAAAGGGGAAGAAAAGAAAGAGGTGGAAACCAGGCAAGCCGTTGAGAAAATAAAAAGCGGCCGCGGGGGGATATCAGTGCCAAGAGAGTGAGCGCCAGGAACTGGAATGGGGCGACGCGCCGAAAACGGGAGAGCACCATGTGACTCCCTGTCAAAAGGGCGGCCCGGGCTGGAAAATGTCTGGAGCTGTGCGCCCACGGGCATTTTAGCCGTTATGAAATTCACGCAGCTGCGCATAACCCTCGCCCGAGCGGGTCAAACTCCCAATGGAAGATAAATGCCCTCCGCCCAGGGCGCCCGAGAAGCGGCAATCTGCTTCATATTTGAGCCAGGGTATACATCATTCACGGTTCTTTCCCCCGAGGGGTCACTCGACAAATGCTGTGATTGATTCGTGAGCATAGCACCATGCAAGTCCGGCACAAGGTGACATCCCCAGGACGGCTTCATTCCTTAGATTTCATTCTCGGAAGAAGTGTCTGGATACTGTCTGGACGCACGAAATTGATGAGCCCATTGGTCTGGGCAACTTTAAGACAATAACTTCCGTCCCTTGACTGTGAGAATGGTGTCATGGCGACACGACCCAAACATCACGTTACACCAACAACACTACTCACCTTCAGGAGAGAAGAGTGAGAGGGCGCCATACATGGGCGAAAGTGAGGCCAAAATTACATCAATCCAATCCCAATGTCAATATCAGCGTTGATTCCATACCAGTCGTACGTATTCCTTGACGACAGAAGACCGGTATGCTGAAAGGTTCCCACATATAAACAGAGGCAAGCCTATCAAGAGCCGTTCCAGCTGCCAGGGACGAGACAGTGGACTCACGACACGAGTGACGGATGTTTGTATTTGTTGGTCTGTATGAAGCCGATGGAGAAAGGGCTACCAAGGGAATGGAATGCCAATGCCCTCAGGCTCGGTACCTTTTACTAGAAAATGTTCCCATGATTAATTGCACATTCTTTGCCAGTCCGTGGTGATATGATATGAAACAAGAATCCAGTCTTGTGTACTTGTGGGTTGTACGTATGTCCTGGCATTTTCCTCGCCTCGGGACTGATTCTTCCTCTGTAGCCGTGAATGTGTGTCGGTTTGGCCATGGAGCAACGAGAACATGCCGCACTAGCTCCGAGTTCCACAAACCCGATTATGTAAGGTATCAATTTTACAACGCTTAAAATTTTGCCCTTGCAGTTGCAGTGTAATGTATTGGAGTGACTAGGCGTCAGGTTCCACCTCCACCCCAACCCGTTGTATTTCCTGCACCGCGGCGGCGAGTCTCGACTCTACGGTCTCGACCGCCTGTTCCCTGCTGGCATCAATCAACTTTTGTCGAATGCTGTCCTCTTGGCGATCTATGAGTGCCTTTCTTTGGCGGAGAGCATCTAGCCTCTGTCGGACAGTTTCTAGGCGGTTGCACAGGTCTTTCTCCCTAGCCTGGAGCTTCTCCTCCAGAATTTCAACCTCCTGTCTCGCTCGGCGTATTTCCACCTCCCTCTCCATCAACTCAATATTTTTTCCTTCCGCATGGGGTTGAGCTATTAGTAGCATGTGACCCTGACGGGTAAAAGTGAGATGGTCCGTTTCACCTCTTGCAAGCTCCACGCGTACCTCTGGCTGGTCGGTATCTGCTCCCTGATTCTGCTTGTTGGAGATATCCGATTCGATCGCCTTCATTTCTCCCCCGACTTCTCTGACTTTCCCTACCTCCACGTCCAAGAATGTGACTCTGCGAGGACTCTTCGATTCCCGTCGAAGGCTTTCCTCCATCGTCCCGCCATTCTCGTACATTGCCTCTCCGTTTGTATGCTGCTGTGCGGCGTTGTTGGCCTGGTCTCCACTGGCCCCAGAGGGTGCCATTACTACTAGAGGCTTGTGAACCATCTCGATGGCATCAACCTCACGCTCGGTTCCTTCCTCTTCCTCTCCAACGTCCCTATAAATAGGAAGATGTGGAGACCCGAGTGGCTGTGTGCAACCCATAGCATATGCTAGGGTGCGTGAGATACCAGGTGACCCGGCCGCGTGATTTGGGGAATTCCAAGGATCAATTTGAGAAGGTGAATCGGCTTTGCCGGTAGCATTGGAGAGATTCATGCGCCACTGCAGGTCGATTGTGTCCTCATCATTTTTCGTCGCCACAAGGAAAGGATCGATCGATGTACGTCGCCTGTTCGATGGACTGATTCTTGAGGGTAAAAGGGGGATCAAATGGAGAGGTACTGTCGCTGGAGGGGTGCTGGGTTGTGGCGCCGGAAGGGGTGACTGACGTAGTTCGGGGTTGTTTTTCACGTTTTCTCCGCCCAGTTTCAAGCCAGACAATGTATCCTCCTCCTCTTTCGATTCAATAAACTCGGAAGTGGTTTCAATGCCTTGTTCGTGTCTTGTATGGTTCTCGTCAAGCCCATCACGATGAAGTGAGTGAGAGTCGGATGTGGGAATGTCTGATCCATGTCCAGGTATATCCATAAGGGATTGGAGGTCTGACACTCCTTGAGCTAGTGCCCGGATGGCGGCGATCCTTTCCTCGTACTCGATCAAGGCCTGTTCCCGACTGCTCTCCTCTGTGGGTTGGGCGTTTATCATGACATCTCGTACTGTCTGGGCGCTCTTGGCCATATCTCGAAGACCCTGCTCGATAAGCTTGCGTAGTAGCATGTTTGCCCTCTGTTGCTCGCCGGACTCGGTCTCTGAAGAAGCACCCGGGCCCTCAAATGATCGGTATGGGTATGGTAGCCGTACCTCTTGTCCTTGAGACATCTAAGACGTCCAAAGGAACACGGGATGGAGAAATCTAAAGCTGTACCTGTACACAAAGCCGATCATCACGCAACTGACGTCAGAGAAGGGCAGACATATATGACAATGCTCAACACCTTTACGTAGCGCTTATGATACGACCTCCGAGTCGTCTCATGTTGCGAGTGATATATCAGTATAGGGGTCCTTCTTGGGAGCTTTTCCGGATCTTGCTTATCGGGTGGTCAGCGCAAGCCCAACAAATAGACGAACGTGAGCCGAATCACGAGACAAGGAGATGAATCAAGAATGATTTTGCGCCACCCTCGATTGGCCATTTTTCGGCAGTCACGCAGACAGCTGCGGACCTGACCTGCTTACTGTACAGCTTACTGTACGGTCAGTCACGCGAGTAGCGGCACGGCAAGAAATATGACGTACTACAGTAGTACGTATTAGTAGAAGACAGGAGGCTGGCGCAAGGTGCACTTGGCAAGCTTAGCCCAAAGCCCTACGACCTACTCTACACCTCCAGTATCCCATAGGCGAACATGCCTCGTAATAGAGTATCGTCCACCGAAGATGTCTTTCTGTACTTCATAGCTATGTAAGTCTCTTATGTTAATTACTATCTGCTCCCTTGGCAGTGGTTCACTTCGGGGACGAATGATCCGGAACCTCAACCGCGCAGATTCATCCCGCCCTTGCCCGTATTTTTCAGTGAGTTTTGAAGTCTGACAGAGCGTATTGCGCGAGTCTGGCATATGAGTACTCATATGTGACATCGTATCCAGAACGTGGATGTACGGTAGGTAAGAACAAAGCGTCTATGTCAATGCTCTTAGCCCCGGCTGACTCGGAGCAGATATCTTGATAAACATTGGACTCTGGATTCTTGCGTGGATTCCTGGAGTCATCCATGCATGGTACAATACCCTTTTACTTCTCGGTCATATCTCACGATTCGCGCTCACATGAATTTAGGTGGATCATTTCCAAGTATGATGTCCGCCCCCGACCATTTGACCCATAAATACTCCCAGCTATCCTGGGTACTCTTCCTTACACATCTCCAGTCGCGCATTGCTCTTGTTCACGAGTCCCAAACGTTATATGTATGTTGTACACCAAGAAAACAATCTGTTATGCTTCTTCCTTTCGCCTCATACGATAATCGTAATGCCAGATATGATTTTTTGTCGATCCTTGACAATGGTCTTTAGCTGGAGAATCGAGCCTTTCTCAAGACTGGCATATAGCTTACCACCGCCATCCTAGACGGAACCCACGTTTCTTCGTCCCGTGATACCTATTCTATGTCTGCCCCTGCGAAGTTGACGCCCCGTCCGATGATACGAGAATTCACACGCCGAGGATGCGATTTCTCGGCAGGGTCATCAAGGGTATTGTCATCTCGCGCGCCACATGGGTGCTCCTGGACCACCTGTATACTCACCACGAAGCGCGTGTCAGACATAACAATACACGCAGGGGTCACATTGCGCCGCAACACTCACAAGGACGCCAGTGTTATGATGACCCTGACTCCGGGGCAGCGCGCACAAAATCCTCGTGTCGGGCTGCGGCGCCTCTTCTGGCTCATAGAATGCCTTAACCTCGACCTCTGCTTCTGCCTCAATGTTGTCTGCAGGAGCAGCTGCGGACTGTGCTTGAGTATAATACACGTTGCCAGACGCATGTCTGTCCTGCCGGAACAGGAGGAGAACCCTCTCGAGGTCGTCGTCAGCCGGCGGCAGCGTGATCCGGACACATGAATGGAACATCTCAGTTTCGGTATGTCCAGGGTTTGGCCGTGATTCCTTGATGGGTGCCCACCATGCGTGGTGGACACACATAAAAGGCAACATTTCGGTTTCAGCTTGCAGATGACGTGGGGCGTGACGTGGCTTTAACCACGCCCATGGTGAGGGTGAAAAACAGGATAATGATGAACCTCTTCGCCAAGGTAGAGAGGAATCCGGTAATGCTCACCCAGTGGCCTTCAAAGACTCCCACGAGATGCCTGTATATGCACAGTCCGGTGAGAACGAATGCGAACGCGATCACGAGCGTCAGGGTGCGTTGGAGACGAGGTGCTCTCTGGGTTTGCATGGAGTGTCGTCCTAAGGCTCCTAGTAGTATGATATGACCCGAGGGCGCCCTGGGACATGTTGGGTTTGTATTCCTTCAAGCTCCATGATGAAGGTTGAGAGTGCGATCACTGTGCGATAATCGTGACAAACTAAGATAGCTGCTCCGCCGGGCTACCGGACCATCGGGCCCTTGTTGTTACCGGCCCGTCTAGCCCCTTTCACCCTTGCATCATCTCATGATCAACCACATATACGTGGCGCTTACTAGGTTCAGACTTGGTGCAGTGTCCAAAAACCCCCAGCATGGCGACAGGAGCAGGAGCAGGAACCCCCCCATTTGTCACTGTCGCAGTGTGCCCTGTGCCTTCTCATCGGTAAATGGTGCGACCCGGCGTTTGGCCCTTACTAGTAACTGGCCGCCGTGGGGCGCAGCCCCCCGCCGCGCCATACTCTTCAAGGCCATCATTACGACCATGACCCAAAGGACGTTAGCTAAACTTAAGCACATCTTCTCACGTCCCTACACATGGAAGCTGCGTTCGGGTGCCACAGAAATACACGCCTTGCCAATGAACACAAGAAACCCTTTAAGGAGTCATAGCAACAATCAAGACAATCAAGACCCACTTATACAGTACCTACGGCGCTACGTGCCAGGGCTCTGGACAAGAACACTTTGATGGCATCTAGACCTTACCGTGACTCTCTTCACTCTTGCGCGCCTCCAGTCCTAACCTCTGTATCCCCGTCCTTGGATTCTCTAACTACGAGTCATTGATTCGTGGACTATCCTTGGGTCTAAATGCGGTGTTTATATGCGAACCTTACATTGAATGAATGGCCCTCTGACACTGACACAGTTGTATCACTGTGACCCACCAATTACTTGATTCATCCAAAGATGAGGATCAATCCTCGAAAAGCATTCTTCTCAATCTACCGGTTAAGTATGAAGTATAAACAATAAGTCAATGCCCTGTACGCGAAAACAAAAGGAACTAGCTACGTGATGGTATCATACCGGTTGGTACTAAGTCGTGGCAAGACCTAAGGTAAAGGAATATCGTGAAATCTAAATATCTTCCATGTTCACGAGCTCGGTGGCGTTGTCCATGATCCGCTGTAACGGCCATCGTTCGCCAGGTAGATGTTTCAAGTCCAGTACATCGCCAATTTCATCGCACGCGCGCAAGACGGTATCGATGTCATCCTTCGTGTGTGACGCACTCACACAGAAGCGCACACGCGAGGTAACCAAAGAAGTAGCAGGATACGCAACAACAACCACGACGATCGGCGTCTTGCGTGCGCGCATCATACGGTGGAACACGCACATCTTTCCCAGATTGAATAGGAGCAGAGGTACGATGGGGGAGTCGGTGTGGCCGTAGGTGATGAATCCGAGTTTGATAAGACCACGTGATAAATAACGAGCGTTAAACGCGATGCGTCGAAGACGCATACGACCTTCAGATCCATCGCGAAGCGAAGGAGGAAGGTCCATCCACGCCGGTAGTTGAGAAGGATGCGCCGGACCAGGGAACTGTTGGGCAACTTGGAGAGGCGAGGAAGTGGAAGGAGACAGGCCCATGATGCTCGCCATGCTGGCCATAACTTGGGTCAGGACAGGGGGACTCATTGATTCAGCGTACACGCCGCCGTGCCCTCGCAGACGTAGCCGGTCAATGAGAGCTTTAGATCCCGCAACATAGCCACCTGCTGCCCCAAACGACTTGGTGAATGTACCCATAAGAATGTCTACCGACCGCGGGTTCACACCGAAGTAGTCGACCACACCGCGCCCATTGGGACCTAAAGCACCAATCGAGTGGGCCTCGTCGACGAATAGATGGAACTGTTCTTATCATAAGACGCTATACGTGGTGGGAAATGAAGATACAAGGCAAACCTTATATTTCTTCTTAAGCTCCATGACGGCAGGTAGATTCACCAGCGTCCCTTCCATGCTGTACAGGCCTTCGACGATGAGGAGGATCTTTTTCCATGGACGATGCGTCTTGGGTTGGCCTTGACTGATGACCTCCCTTAGCAGGGACTCGAGAGATTCCATGTCATTGTGCTTGAAACTCCGTATGTTGGCGCCGCTCAGCCGCGCACCAAAACGGATAGACGCATGATTCAACTCGTCGGAGATGAGGAGGCAGCCCTTGGAGACGAGCGCTGGTATGATTGTGGAATTGGTCGCAAAACCCATTGAGGAAATGATGGCGTCCTCTTGTCCAAGGAAACGCGCAACGAGCGCTTCTGCGGTCACGTGCAATTCAGAAGAACCACCTTCAAGGCGCGCGCCACAGGTCGTGACTCCATAGCGACGAAGGCACTCCTCGACCGCGTCTGCACATCCACCTTGAGCTTGCGCAAAGCCAAGGTAATTATAAGACGAAATATTGAGTCCACGAGTCTTCGAGCCCGTCAAGGAAAAGGTGTTGTTATAATCTTTGGATTCGCGATCGAGGAGCATGATCGTTCGTCCCGGGACACCGGTAACTGGCGCCGAAAAACAGTCATCTATTCGTGTCTTGAGCCGTCTGGTGTAGAATGAATCGAAATCCGAATTGAGGGCAGCATAACCCTGTCGAGAGGACACCACGTGAGTATACGAATTTGAAGGTGACTGAAGCAGAAAATGCTCGGCAAGGCAGAACTTGGATAACTTACGTTGGAGGGGACCAGATGACGGTAGGACGCGGGATGAAAGCGTTTTCCAAGAAAGTCGCGTACGTGACCCAAGCAAATGAGGAAGAGATAGCTGATGTATGTGGTAAGAAGGATATAGTAGGGAGGATCCTGTTCATGAAGCGCTTTAATCTGGCCCCCTGGTTTGTGTGCGGCTCTATATCGATAATTTTCGTTCGCGCAGAAACCAAACTGCAAATGGTCGGCGGAAACGAATTGTTCTGAGGTCGGAGGGGTGACGGGGAACGCCAGACCGTCAGAATTGTCATAGGGGTGGTCGTTATAAGTAGCATCTTCGGACAAAGTCGTGGCAGAAGACGCGTGGGAGAGCGTAGAAGTAGACGTTGTGCTCGCCGAATCGCGACTCCTGGAGCGGGCATCTGCCTCGGAGAGGGCCATGAGGTAGGACTGTGCTGATCGCATGGCCGTGAGGTAGGAAGGAGAGCGCTTCTTAAATA
>QFEY01007332.1:0-15168 GCA_003316435.1 Russula virescens | reverse complement strand
GAAAGCGGGAGAAGATAGAGAATTCTAATTATCAGAGCATTGCTACAAGTGATGAAGCATGGTGGCATGGTAAGGATTGAATCGTTTTGACGGTGCATTATCCCCCCCATCTCGCCTCCTTCCATCATTCTCCTCATTGTATTATCTGTCTCATCGTAATTTCTATCCCTCTCCTTTCCCAATTCACTAGGACCACCGAACGATCAAGGCACCCGGTTTCAATGTAACTATTCAACAAAGAGGGAACGTTCCCGCGAGGCCAACTCAATGGTCATCCTGGTACGATCAAGCACATACATTTCACCTCTTCCGTCGATCGCTGGCAAGTTGGCAACCCACGTCCACCGCTCAGGCTACCGCTACGTCCTCGCAGAAGTCGGAGCTCAAGACCTCTGTTGAGTTCAGCTGCTTCAGTAGTGTTAGCCCCCGATACTGTCCGCTTAGGTCACTCAACCTGATCTCGCTTCGGCCCCCTCTGGTCTGCACAATGATTAGGAAGTCCACCATAACGACCGGATGCATGTCGATGGCTTTTGTTGCCACAACCACTGGCATGCCAGTTGAGATGCCTTGCTTCGCCGCCCCTCCCTCCTCTCAACCGACCTTAATCCCTCTGCTTCTTCATCCTGCGCCCACCGTCATGGACTTGATGAACTCTTCTTGCCCGGCGACGGCGCTCATGACCTGCTCCTTTGCACGCTCCCGTCTTCGTGACGATGGGCCCTCAATCCCATGCACACCAGCTGGCCCTGGAAACGGATACTGACCTCGGCATGAAGAGCGAGGCATTTGAACACCACGACCCCGCCCTTTCCCCACTGAAGTACCTTGAAACAGGAGCAGAGGACCCCACACCTTAGCGATACGCCTACGGGTATCAATTGCTTCGATTGTGGCGTCACACATACATCTCTCTGGCGTCGAAGGCTCAACAACGAGCTGTATTGCAACGTCTGTGGGAACTTGTATTTACTTCCTCTGGAAGGTCCTCTAGATATTTCCTAAACCGCGGCCTAGCATAAGCGTCCGCGCCCGAGGAAGAGTCCTCGGACGCCATTGGCGTACCCATCTTTTTGTACGAGTCTCTCTACAGGTGTAAGCACTCCTCTTTGGTGCAAGGACGGGCTAAGCTAAGACAATGTGCGATGCATATGTGCCCCAACTCCAACCTATTCTCGACTGCAACTCACCACGGTCATCATTTTTCTGACAATGTATGGTTCAATTGTGGTCAAGTACGTTTCACAACCGTGACACACACTTCTTTGTGTTTCGTAGCTGATCCGTTATATGCTTCACATGCGTGGTTCTGCCTGTCCAGTCTCGACTAAATCCGACATGATTCGCAAGCGCTCACAGCCTGACGCTCGCAACGGTCGCGGCAGCAGCGGAAAGAGCAGTGGCAATGAATGCCTGAAGACACCCTCTGCGAATCCTGGTGCATTGCTCTTGGCCGTCTCCCAATGACGATACTGACAACGAGTTTTTTCCCGAGCTTGCGGTCGATGGTAACAGCTTTGGATGTATGCCACCGACACAGAGAGAACTGGTTACTACTCTCGGCAACAGCAATGCATACAATTACCCTGGACTCAACTTGTCGAACTTCCCTTGGCCGTGTTCTCGGATCTGCTGTTACAACCGTATCCCGCTGACTACACCAGCAGCGGGAGACTCGTCCGAGGGAGAGCGGTGTTAAGATGCGTGTGACGAAGCGCAGTCGGATGAACAACGATTCAACGACGGAGCCATCGCCGAGCCCGGCCGTCTCATTCTCGTCCTACAGAACGGCAGCGGAATTCTCGGCTAGCAGTGCGACATCCATATTCGGATTATAGCAGTTCGCCGTCCAACGGCACTACTGTAGTTGCTGCCCGAACATGGGTAATGGGAGCTTTAACACCGCTGCCAGTAATAACGGCACTGGGCCAGGGGGGATACGACAGCGCGTACTAATACCCGCTGATGTTACACTAGTGGGTATCAGTACATGATCACTGCCGCGGCGCGGATTTTCTTGTACAGTACTTGTTCTTACCTCTTTTTTTTCTAACTTGCATTTGACGAGCCGTCCTTATCAATCGGTCGTGTCTTAGCTTTTGGCAACACACTTTGGCAATGTATCAATCATACCCTATACTGTACTGTACTGCACAAGCAAAGGCACCATCCCGTCTCGTTCGCACACAGCCCACATTTCTCCCTCCCCCTCTCCTTTCTCACCCCACTCGTTTGAAAACATCGGTCGCAACCTAAAATCCACCCGAGGTGCCATTCGATCTCTTCAATGCCGTACATATACGGTATATGAACCGACAGTTCTCGATCCGCGCCATGAAAAGAGGGGATATTGTAACGTCATGATCATCTTCGTCCAAGCCCGTAAAACGTTCCTCACCCAGCTGACCTGCCGACGGGTTGGCTCGGCCTTGGCTAGGGTCTAGCTAGGCTTGTAGGGTGACGTTCTCGCTTTGACCTGGTTGTGGGATGAGATCACGTGTGTGATGAGCGGTGTGTATGCGTCTCTTTCTGGTCTTGTTTCTCGCACGGATAGCAAAGGAATACTGTACCCCAGAGCCACAGCAATGCGTGATTTGATCATACTGTAGCTGAATTGCAATGCCGTCATGGGATAAAACCCATAAAATTTCGATAAAATCTTGCGCGGAAAATTCCGTGGACGGGCACAAGGTACGGCTAGCGTCAAGAACTTGAACGATTGACAAATTCTTTCGACGATGGGCCCTTTGAACTGCGACCACCACCAGGTCAGGTTTTCCCACAGTTCACTGTAGGGAAGGAGGGAAACAATCCACGAAATACCGTTGTCCCACGCAGTCTACGAGAAGTACTTAATCATCAGTACACCATACCCGGTCCTCCTGTGCACCACAGAACAAACTGCACATTCCACTGCTCATTCACTTGTCCGCGCCAGGCGTTGAGCTGCATAAGTCCCGGCCTGACCAATGAGAAGATGCCACCATACCACCACCCACAACTCCCACCGTAAGCCCAGAAAAACATTGAGTATAACATGACACCGTCAAACAGAACACGCGTACTCGATTCATCGAAACTCCTACCTCGATTTCATAGGGCTCACCTTGCAAACCCAAATCGTGACTTTTGCCCACTCCATTCGAACAAGGGCTCCTCTGGTTAGGTTCTTCCCACGGGTTTTCCGTTGGGAAGGAGGGATTCGTTCCCACAAAACGCCATTGTCCCTCCAGGCACGCACACCTAAATACCAATGCACGACTCGGAAAACCTTGAAACCATAACACAGTGCAATAAATACTGTTTACATGCCCCCAATACTCACAGCTAATGTCTGACTGCCGAAACTGAACCCTTCCACACCACTGCCTACACAATATCCCTACACATCCAGCCCTGCTTCGTGCCAGACATTCCTGGACAGAATTCACGCGCCCTATTTCGGGTTAAAACAATTGCAAATGCCCGTCACCACGCGGACACGCTCACTAACTTTCCATAACAATGTCATGCTACCTGTCATAAATCAGGCTAATGCATGTCAGATACACCTTGCCGACATATCCCTCAACTATACAGTGCATGCCATCACTTCTCATCACGGATGAGCCTTTTATGAATGAATAGATAGGCTACGGGGTATGTCGTCTGCTCCATATACTCGCCTCGGAATCAGCCCAAATAATCTGAGTACTGCGAAAGGGTCATCGGCGAAATCCTACGATAATAGAAAATCAAATCAAAGTGGCTTAAGATGATAAGTGATGGGCTCAGCAACCAAGATAAAAAACAAAGGGTTTTCCTACTAAGGGAAAAGTAAGTCCTGGAGAGACAAGGGGACATCCCGAACAACTGGATATGCAGAGATGAGGTAATGGTAGGTTTGA
This sequence comes from Russula virescens, assembly GCA_003316435.1. Lineage (NCBI taxonomy): Eukaryota > Fungi > Basidiomycota > Agaricomycetes > Russulales > Russulaceae > Russula > Russula virescens. Next base: position 11,281 of record QFEY01007332.1, on the reverse strand, counting down.
ATGGGTAATAGACAAACATATGAAAACATGTGCCCTGAGTCCCACACTATCCCACCTGGGATGTGTGCAAACGCATTTTCTCCTACACTCTAGTCCTGTGGACCAGACAGCACGCTGTTGAGGGCAGATAATATTTTTCATGCTTGACAGCACCGTCCTTATAAGTAGTTACAGGTAGCTAATTATAAATGTACAAGTGCTTTCCGAAAAAAAAAATTCTTTCGACCTTCGATCGGCACAGGTGCTTGTTTTCGGCGGCCCTCGCATCGAGATTACGACAGGCAGTGCCTTTTACCCAAGGAAATAACAGTGTTTGCGGGCTTAGCTGGTGCCGGTGCCCCCACTGCCAGTTGTTGCTGCATCATCACGTTTCCGTCAGCCTTTCGCAGCTACTGCTAGTGTGCAGCAAGTACTTTGCTGTGAGAAGAGAACGAGCACAGAGCAAGAAAAAGCTGCATTCAGTGTTTACGTCAGCCATAAAAAAACGCGCCACCAGAGTTGAGCTAAGTTCGCAACTCGCCGGCCCGGCTCACGCTGCTCCACGTAGCAACCATGCTGTACTCGTGCTGTAACAGCTGACATAGTAGAGTACGTGAACAACCCAAAAGAAGCTCGATATGACTCTCGAATGTATCATCTTCCCAGCTGTTCTCGGATCTCCTCGCGTCCCCACTTCTCCGGATCACCCGGAAATCACTCCAATTCTTTGCTCGTCTCGAAAAGCTCTCGAAAAGCCTGAGCGCTCCTCGTCTATCCCCCCTCGTTCTGTGCCTTGCAACTCATAGCCTTCACAAAGCCGAGGCCGTTCTGAAGTGGAAGTGAAGATCAACTTTCATTGCCACGTCACATCCATCAACGGGAAGACCAGTGCATTCCAAGTTCAAACTCCCGTGGGTCTTTTTTTGGTCTCCAGGAACCATAGATCCGTCACTGTCCGTGCATGCCACATGGGAAGCGCTCGTGGGGCGCCGGCTGTCATGTTTCTTTCTTTTCCCCTCTAGCTTCGCCCTTTCCCTCACGACCACCCTCGCCCTTTCTTTCCCCCAACCATGGCAGAGAATCGCCCTACCTCGATGGCGAACTCAGAGTATGCCACTCCCCCCGTTTCCGTGCTGGCTCTCGACAATATGCCCATGGACCCCCCTAGGGCGTCATTCTTCGGCCCTGGTCTCTCCATTCACGACAATTCTTCCCGGAATTCGCGTGCCCCGAGCGCGATGGGCATAGAAGGCGACAAGGAAGCTTCCACGGCAGCCCAGTCCACCACTCTGCTTCCAGTTCACAGGGACACGGAAGGCGTGGAAAACCTCCCTTTGCACTATGCCCCGAAATCCGTTCCTTTCTATCGCCGTCCCGCTTGGTTGGCCATCGCCTTCGGTGCTCTTGTAGCCCTTATTCTCGTCATCATCCTCCCCGTGTACTTTACGGTGATCAAGAAAAACGGCAATTCCAGCAACGTTAGCAGTAACCCCGGCAGTGGCACTAGTACCAGTCGTGCTCCCAAAGCCACTGGTACTCCAGTGAACACTGGTGCGACTACGGGTGGTGATGGCTCTACGGTCTTTACAGCTAACGGCTCCTTCACCTACCACAATTCTTTCGGGGGTTACTGTGAGTTTTTCTCCTTAACCTCAAATCTATTTTATATTCTTGAGCACCTGACGGGTGCCTCGTGATTACTCGCCTTGCACGAGAATAGTCTGTTCTGTACATGTATGCATGCATTCCCAATTCCTTTTGGAAATAAAATGACCCCCTATGGGCTTCATGGGTCCTCGGAGGAGAATTCTTGGGGAGGCAGCTAACAAGTCGGGAGCGTTGTTGTCCTTCACTTCATTAACATCACAGTCTATATTTCATATACTGATGATTACGCATTACAGGGATTCATGACCCTAAGGATCCTTTCAACAATGGCGCTAGACCCAATTCTTGGACAAAGCCCTTGAATCAGAGCTGGGATTGGACAACTGACCGTGTGAACGGCGTGAACCTGGGCGGACTTTTTGTTCTCGAGCCGTTCATCAGCCCTGCCCTTTATCAAAAATACCCAACCGCGGTTGATGAATGGACTCTCAGCACCTTAATGGCAGCCGATACGGGCCCTGGTGGTGGATTGCAACCGCAATTGGAGGCTCATTATGCCACATTCATCGTACGTCTCTTCGCCCATAGTGCTCACATGTCCTTGGACTCAACGCCGCACTACCGCCGCGCGCGCTTGTTTGGACATATTTGTAGACGGAACAAGATATAGCCGCGATCGCGGGTGCGGGATTGAATTGGGTCCGCTTACCGATCCCGTTCTGGGCCATTGACACCTGGTCAGGGGAGCCCTTCTTAGCGAAGGTGTGCTGGAAGTAAGTATCGGGCGTGTTCTTCGATACCCCTATATCGGTCTATTTTTGTGCTCATCTTTCCTTCACAGATATATCCTTCAAGTCTTAGAGTGGGCACGTAAATATGGTATCCGTGTCGACTTGGACTTGCATACTATTCCTGGGTCCCAGAACGGTATGTGTAGTCTGTGCGCTATTCGGTTCATTTATTTAACAATTCTGATGCCATGTTTCTTTTTCGACGCTTCACGTGCCTTTTCTCGGACGTCTTTCCATGTTATGATCAGGCTTCAATCATTCCGGAAAAGGTGGCCAGGTCAACTTTTTGAACGGAATCATGGGCATAGCCAACGCGCAACGTACTCTGGACTACATTCGCATCATCACGGAATTCATCTCACAACCCGAGTACCAAAATTTGATTCCCGTGTTTTCAATTGTCAATGAAGCACTACTCTCTACAATTGGAAAAGATGCTTTGACCTCGTTGTGAGTGTATACTCCATTTTGGGCTCTCATCTTCCTCGTCCCTATTCGTCTTAAACTTCTATTTATCACGTTCTAACACTATCCTAATAGTTACCTCCACGCCCACGACATGATACGGGGAATAACCGGTTACGGTACTGGCCACGGGCCATATATCGCCATTCACGACGGGTTCGCAGGCATGGCCCAATGGGCTAACTTCCTCCCAGACTCAGACCGGATTGCGCTCGATGTTCATCCCTACCTGGCATTCACTGGGTCGACGCAAGATACGGTCATTGCTGCTGATGGCACTCCCTTTGCGACGCAAGCATGCGGCTGGGGAGCAGATATGACCACCAGGTATGGCTTTTCGGGCCACTTCGGGCGAGATACACATTAACCGATTTACGTGGTAGTCAATCCGCCTTCGGGGTATCCTTCTCTGGCGAGTTTAGCAGCGGGTATAATCCGTGTGGCTTGTTCCTCTTAGGAACCACCCAAGATACCATTTCCGGAGCTTGCGCACAGTTCATTGATGCGTCAACTTTTAGCGACTCATTAAAGGCAGGACTTCTTGTTTTTACCGAAGCGAGCATGGATGCACTGCAAAATTGGTTTTTCTGGACGTGGAAGGTGGGTCTGGGCTCGCACCAGCACAGAGTGGAAGCTGACCTCCTGCATGTATTGGCAGATTGGTGCTTCTAATTCGGGCAAAGTAGAGTCGCCTTTGTGGTCGTACCAGGTTGGACTGGAGGGCGGTTGGATACCAAAAGACCCTCGCACGGCTTCCGGGAAGTGCCAGGCCTTAGGTGTTGCACTGGCCCCTTGGCCAAGCTCTTATTCTGCGTGGCAGACAGGTGGGGCCGGAGCTGGCACAGTCGCAGCTGCCGTATCGGCATCCTACCCGTGGCCGCCTGCCACGTTATCAGGCCTTGGTGGGGCCGCATATGCCAATCTGCCCACGTATACGCCGACGGGTGCCATTGAGACCCTACCGCCTCCTCAACTTACTCCAAAGGCGTCGTCGGAGGGTAATGGTTGGTATGATGCTCAGGACACGGCAGGGATGATGGTCACTGTCTCTGGATGCGAGTACCCTAACGCTTGGGACTCTGCCGCTGCCGTTGCGCCTACCGCTCGTTGCCCAGCTGGTGCGCCGCCGCTTGTCACGGGAGTTCCTGTGGTGGCAACTCGGACTTCGGCAGCGACTGTAGCACCCGCCGTGACCGTAGCAGCACCTGCCGTAACTGTGGCAGCACCCGCCACAGCTTGAGCCAGGTTGGAGTGGCGATGGGGATAGCAAGGCATGCCTCAATTTGGGCGTTGCTCCTTGCTCCTCAGCGACTGGAACCCGGGTTGTGGAAGGACGGGACGTTACGATATGCAAAGACGGATATTATGATACCCTCGTTTGGACCCTCATTTACTGACATGGACTACGCCTTTTTCTTTTTTCACGTGACCACGGACATGGGGATTTTGACGTGGTCGCGAGCACGTTTCATGTTTCGGACGTACTCTTTCACGATGCCCCCCTCTCAGAGGTCCTGCTCCATGCATAGGTACATTACATGCATCGACATTTGAAGGTTGGAATCGTTACATAACATACTGAATCAGAGACTTTCACTATTTTTTTTAGGTATCTACAACGGCAGCATCTGCATATATATGTTTTTGATTTGATATAGGGGGGGTAACAGGGCTTTCAAATTGGCCTGAAGCGAAGCATCAGTAGATGTGTATCAGTCGAGTAGCCCCGTGTCGCCGGAACTAAGATGCATGATCAAAACCAAGATAATGCCAAGGTGTGAGCACGCAACTAACAGCTAGTCCGCTAGTCGATTAAGGTGTACGGATCTGAGCGTCCGATCAACTCGCGCGCAGAACTGTACGTATGATACGGGGCGCATGTACCACGCCCGGGCATGAGGTCAAATGGGGATAGCGTCATCATCGCCTGCCGCGCCCGACACAATGACGACGACACCGCCTGAGCGAGTCTAAACTCGTTCAAGTTCGTGAATGCCCACGGCTGTGCTACAGGGCGCGCGCCGCGCACACGAGCCTGATGTGATGAGCGTTATTGTTCCTCCTCCACAGCTTTCCACCAAATGAGCGGCTTTTGCAGGGATCCTTTGGCGCGGCCGGGGGGCCCCCTAAACTAGTACAATGCCCAACGCGCTCTCACATGTTTCTCGCAAATTGCCTCATCAGGTTGTCGGCACTTTCACGAGACTTGGAAACTATTTTGGCTCGACCACAATACCGGCGGTGCACCATTTACGCCCTCCCGCCCAAAAAGGGCTGGTGGCGTTGATCGTTGATCGTAGCGGATGTGTTGATTTTGAGGCGGTAAAAAAACGGTCATGTAAGCTCAACGAAATGTAGATCGATCATGATGGCGCCCGTGTCAACCACTATTAGAGGCGAATTTATCTTCCTTATTATTCCGACGTTATCTCTCGCTAGCCGAGATTAGCGCGGGATGTTTTCCCTGCCCCTGATGTATTAGCTATTGCGACGAAGGTTGCCCATATTGTACAACCTCGCATAGACTCGCATTTGACTTGGATCAGCTCATCGGACTCGCAATTTCGCTTTCACTCGAGCCCCAGATTCTTTCTGGTTTTCCAGTTCGTACAGAGCATCTCGGAGCCGCCACGCCTCAGGCAGCCTATCGAGGACTCACATCATGTCTGGTATCGCCATCTTCGAGGAAGGCTCTAGACGCCTGAAGGAGACAGTTCGAGAAAGGTGCGTGGCTGACATTCTCCAGAACCTCATCGGAAAGTGGGAGCATCTGATTTTAGTTCTCTTTAACCTTTAACAGATTTGCACGCTCCTCAGATCTCGGATAGAATTTCCATCTTGCAATCCGTTCGGATCAGTATTTAGGGGTCAATTGACTATCTAATCTACTATCTTTCAGCCACCAAAATACAATTAAAATGCACCGTTGATCCTTGATCCACTTTCTCAGCTTGCAGAAATCCTCAGCTCATTTCAGGCTTGAAGTATGTGTAAGATGAATCCAAAACCGTGTTTTGTTCGGCACAGATGGATATGGAACAGATGCTTTGCCATCGCACTTCCTTGACTCATGGCTAGATTGTATTCCATAACTGTTATACAACAAGTACCGGCGTGACACCCACCGTACCTTATCATTACCTGGCGCATTCCAGTAATGATGAAAACAGTGTAACGTAGTTTCAAGCTCGTCAGTGATACCGACCGCCTTCAAGTTCTTCTTTGGCCTCCTTCGCGACGAATTCTATATTCTGCTGGCGGCTGTAACTCCACTGCCTTCTCATTGATTTCTCCACTGATTGTGTGCTACGAAACACGACATGTCAGTAACCAGGCCGGGTCTACTTACTTTTCTAGATCCCAATCGCGGGACGCTGCTTTGGATGCGACAACAGTGGGACGATGACTATGATGGTAAGGCGACCTGCATCGCGGCGCCTCGAGCCGTAGCGTGAGTAGCCTCACCACCGCATAGGGAAAATTTGACGATTTGATTTGTTCTTGTCGCTCGCCCCAGCTACATACGGAAATAGCCGGAAATAGCCAGAAATAGCCAAAAAAAAGTGCGGATGACTTTCCACACACCTTCAACAGACACTTTGCCGTCTAGATGAAAGGAGAATCAAGTAGACAGCAGAATGCAAGGCGAGTGCCCTCGATCACCGTCCATGACCACCATCATATTCTAAACGAGAAAGTCTTGTCCAGAATATGAGGGTAGCGCCGTGGACGACACCGAGAGTCCGAACTGCAGCAATCCACGCCTCGTCTTGCGTGAGCTGTTCGAGCCTGCACTACGGCTTCGACCTCGACCTCTCCATCTCCGTATATTAGATGGGATGACATTGAATAAATGAACTGCGAAAGCGAGAGCGGACTCACTTGATCGCCCCTCTTTGAGAGCTTTGGTGGCCAACAACCAGCTCCGTGATGATATCAAACATTATCTTATCCATCGCAGAACTAGGAGGGATCCGTCCGTGTATAATCAACACGCTTAAGGAGGCGCTTTGATGGGCTCGATAAAACCGATGAGTACTCGTGAAGTGGGGTAGGGTCTGTGGTGGGGAAAATGATAGCAAGATGCCGTACCACCACCTCGTGGAAAGTAGAAGAAAGAAGGTTACCCGAAATAGATTTGCGTACTGTGAGGTAGGGCACTAGACGCGAGGCCGAAGACGATCACAAATTGGTGTAGTGCGACGAGGAGGCATAGGCATGGATCAGGATCACAAATAGGAGAAAACAAGGCTGTATGTACACGTGAATGTACACGTGATTCTCGGCTACGTTTAACTGCTGTTACATTGGTACCGCCATCGTTACACAAATTATATATTTAACAAGGTGGCTCAGGATAGCGTATGAGATGGTAGCAACTAGAGTCGGAGTGTTACGTGACCAGCTCAGAACAAGGTATTGAAGATCTTCTCTCCCAAGTTACGTGGAGGCTCTTCGGGGACATCTGTCTCCTCAACCGTCGGGATGCCCTGCGAATCGCGCACGCGCGAGTCAGTCGACCAACGTTCAATATCGGAATAATAGAAACTTATCAAACACACCGTGACAAAGTCCATTTCCTCGGGGCGCCAGAAGGGCTGCCGCATGTACAGCGTCCAGCCGATCCAGAGGCCAAAGAAGATGGGGATGTTGATGTACGCAGTAAGGAAATTCTGCGTATTCCACTTGAAAAAGACTTGGTAGCCATTGAAAAGGATGAAGATAGATGTCCAAAAGACACCCCAGATGGCGATTCCCGGCTGAAGCGGATTCCAATACGCGAGCTCGGTGCGATCGCGGCCTTGTGCTCTGTGTCCGCGCCCTGAAAACGAAGAAAAAATTGCCTCAGGACAAAAGAAAAGAAGCAATAAAGAAAACAAAAGCAACTCGTACAGAATTGGATGTAGGTCAGGTTGATGGACAACCATGTGAAGAAGCCGGCTGTGGCCGAGAGGTTAACGAACCAGCTGCAAAATAGGTCGGATGGTTGAGCAGCATGTTCGTTGACATCGAAGACGTGGAGAATAAATGCGCACTTGAATACTTTAGCCGCACCGGATGACACATTCATGAAAGAGAAGAGAGAGAAGGTGCACTGAATAGCAAGGCACGCGCGAGTACGAGCCTCGTGTGAGCGCCCAAGTTATCATAACTCGAAAGGAAACTAAAACGTACGCAGAACAACACGGAGACGATGGGAAGACCGTTCTTCGTGCAGTACGTGAACATGCGAGGTGCTTGCCCGCGGATGGCCAGGCCATACAAGATGCGCGATGAGCAGAACAAGAACGAGTTGCCGGCGGAGAAAGCGCTGGTGAAGACGGCCGCGTTGATGATGGAAGGCAGTGTGCGGATGCCTGCGCGGCGGATCGCGATGACGTAGGGCGATTGGGTGGCGGTGCCGCTACCGTTGAGCAAGTCGGGGTCGTCGTACGGGACGAGCAAGCCGGTGACTAGAATGCCGAGGATGTAGAAAACGATGATACGCCAGAAAACACGGCGGACAGCCTTCGAGATGTTCCGACGCGGATTCTCGGTCTCCGATGCGGCACTACAAAAAATCAGAGAGTTTGATGATCTACTCATCTCGAATGGCGGTGGGGGTGTGTATTACTCACATTGCAACGAGCTCCATACCTTGGTAAGAGAAGCCCGCTTGCACGAGAACGGCCAGCCAACCTAGGAAGTGGTCTGTAGACTTGCTGCTGACGAGGCCAGGACCGTTGAGGGCACCAGGATGTTTCCAGTACTGATAAATATCATAGTCAGGACAGGGCATTGACAGGCGATCAAACTCTTCAAATTTTAAGTCGCTACGCACCCTGAAGCCGAGGCGCTGGTGATCAGGACCACCTCCGAGATCGATTATCAAACCACAAAAAATAAGACCGGTAATAAGCGTGACTGCACAGGGACATCAAAAAAGCCAGTGGAACACGCCAAGAAAACAAAAACTTACGCTTAATGATGGAGAAGATAAACTCGGCTGAAACAATATTAGGTTACATTTTTCCCTGAGAAGCCACAGAGCGCACATTCTCCGAAGTATCGGACCCCAAAAATATTGATGAGAGAGACAAGGAAACAGAGAACGGCAGTATAACCAGCCTGGTGTTTATGCTAACGAGAGGTTTCCGTCCCTTATCAGGTCCACGTCAGCAAAGTGAGCCAGGAACGCACATACATTGTCGTCCCAGAAAGTGATCAGAATGGTTGCAGCGGTGATCTCGACGGGGATGGTGATACTTCGGGAAGCAGGATCAATTCAATGTGGGGCGATAAACATTAAACCTTAAAACTTACGCTTGTGACTAAGAAAAATATTTATTCAGTGCTACTTAGCATTCATTGAGCGAGCGCCACTCACATAGAAGTAGTTCTATGAGGAAACGAGACGTTGAACGGTCAAAGGTCCGATTCAGATAGAAACCACGCACCCAGCCGACCTAAGTGGCCAGTAAAGTAAGTCCTGGGGGCATGAGAGTTAAAAAGAAAGAAAGCACTTACAGCGGCACCGAAGGACGGCTGAACCCAACGAGCGGCTGTATACACAGATTCACAGATGACGCTTGAACTCCCGCCGGGAGCAGATAGGGAACTAACCGAAGTGAGGGAAAGTGCCGGAGATGGGCGCAAGAGCCGTCATTTCGCCGATAGAACACAGTGACCTTCGGCGGCGGCGGGCGTCGTTAAAAAGCCCCACAACCACATACACAGCAAGTCTGTACGTACGAATATGCCACCGTTCCAACCAAGGCGTACGCGAGCAACGCGCCAAGAGGACCCGCACCTTGTAACGCAGATCCAGAGCCAAGGAACAAACCTGTCCCAATCGTCCCCGCAATCTGCATGCACGTAAGGATCAGGGCTCAGACTTCCGTTGGTAAACGAGGTAGAAGGTAACCATCACTCACAGCGATCCTGCATAGTCCACGAAGGAGAGATATATGAAGGCGATGGAATATGGACACAAAGACAAATGGACAAACATCTGAACATGGCGCTGTTTTAGACGGCGCTGAACGCGGTCGAGGTCAGACTGGCTGAAATGGTAGCGATCGTCTGCAGGTGGGCCGTGTTGTTCTGCTGCTTTGACCTGGCCGGCCTCGATATACGTATTATCGAAGCCGGGGGCATCTAGCTCGTACTTCTCTGCCGACATTTCTGCGAGTGGACGTCCGGGAAGTCTGAGACCGGAAGGTAAATCGCACTAGGCCTGAAGAGGAGGGGGGCAGAGAGGGAGAAATGGGGCGCTAGAGAAGGTGGCGAAGGACTAGCAGAAGTCGAGAGTGGGAGAACCACATGGAAGTTTTTATGGCAGTTCTGACACGTCCGTTCCTTCCGCTTCGCGCCGTCCGTGTTTCGCATGAAAAGATAAGAGAATATGAGCCTCGTAGAACTGAGGCCACAACGTTGTCCAATAACGCACTTCCGAGTCGGCAGGCTCGGCTGAAGAAAACTTCCAATCACAGATTCATGGCTGGGGAACAATGGTAAGATACGCTGCGATTGAAACTAGAGCTCACCTCGGTCGCTCATAGAGTCCGATCATGTACTAAATGTTAAATGTGCTGGATCCATGTGGACATTGTTCGCCGGTTTACCGGGAACCACTCACCCGGAGTTTTCCAGGTTGCATCAATACGTGACTAGTAGGTAACTTTGTACACGCCTTGACAGGGAAGTGACCCTGACATTGAAAGCGGGCAGTAGTCTACAGAATAAAAAAGGGCACTTTCAACACCGTGAGAGTATTTCGACTATGGTACTTTGATGAACATGAATAGCCTGAGCCCTGAGGTGCCCATGTGGGACAAGTATTATCCCACGCGAAGCACAACGCCATCAGTCGCTGCACGCGCTGCACCACAGTGCTCATTATCGAACCAATGGTTGCATGATACTAGATCAGTAAAATTACCAACAGACAAACTGACCCTGCTTCTATCCATGTCTTCCTAGCAGGTGAGTGATTTTTGCTCTCGTGCCTCATGAGGCGTCCGGCTGATACGAATTCATGAGGGCCTGTCCAAGTTGAGAAAAGACATAGAAATAGCAGCGTCAAATTCCCCCGTAAGTAGACAAATCTTGAAAGTTCCTAAGCCTGATCGTGCGACGCCCCGCGATTACGAAGGGGAGGGCACCAACCTCGGGCTTGAGACACAAAACAGTACTGAGGGAATGTCCCAAGGTCGGGCTTCAGTATGAGATAGACTTGTAAGGGAAGCCTACGCGAACCTGGCGTGACGAATTCCTCAGTCAAAGTACAGTATATAGATGGGATTTACAGCGTCAACGGTGCGTCAACTATGTGGGCCGTGCGAGTCACGTGCCCATTACCGAAACGGTAGCATCGTTGTTGTCAGCGCGCCAGTAGCGCGCCTCGCACCCACCTACTGTGACCTTAAATCAATGAGCAGCGGAACAGCACGGTTGAA
>QFEY01007329.1:0-28839 GCA_003316435.1 Russula virescens | reverse complement strand
TCCTTTTCTATTCTTTCTTTTCGCCTTATGCATGCTGAACATGGCTTTGTATGAATTCAGGGAAATGCTTGGCAACTTGGAAACTAGTGTCAATTCCTTAGAGCAAGGAAGTAAGGATATGCTGGCGCAGGCGAAACTTCTAGCAACGAAGCAGACAGCAAAGAGCTGGATGCCGAAGTTCTAGATGTACGTCTGAGGGGATATGGCGAGGGGCCGGGGCCGAGGCACCCGTATTTGAATAGCGATAAGGATACATAATTGACATTCTGATACGATGTACATGATAGATGATGGATGTGATGGTTCGTGCTCGTATTGGTACACCGCATATCTCCGGCCACGGATCATCATGACTTGGACATGAACAAATCTGTGGGAACAGCGGTCATCCTCTTGCGGTGCTCGTTGAGCATACCAAGAAAGCCATCGTCAGCAGTCGTCTCATGATTGTGATCCCATTCCTCAGTATGATAAGTGATCTGATTGGCTTCGTTGAGCTGAAGAGTTAGGAGTGAATTGACAATCTGTGGGGAAGAAAGGTTAACGTGCGCAATAAGAACAACAAGTCCCGAATTAACCTTGAAGGGGGAAGAGGCCTGGGCGTCGCGGAAATATGCGACGTCCTGATCAATAAGGAGTAGGTTGGCAGGCGTTCCAGGCGGGTTCTTCAACACGTGGAGCTTCTGTATGTCAGAGCGGGGGAAGAGCTGGAGCAAGATTGTGTGCCCGACAGTTAGGTACTGGCACATGGAGCAGTCACGTGTCGAACGTACCTTTGGAAGCGCATCAAATTGAGCACGAATGGAATCTATCCCGCGCGCAATGCCAATGGGGTCGTGAAAGACGGCGTCATAGGCATAAATTTCATATGATACCTGTGCAACCTAAATTCAGAGCCTGAAACGTGGATGTGGGCGGGCGAGGCGTACGTCTTGGGCGTTGCACGAGTACAGCTCGCGCAGAGAACGTATGATACGTGCCTCTGGGCCATCAGGATCTACGCTACGTTCTGGGAGGGCGCGAGTCTGATCGGTCGTGAGGCCAGACGCATTTAATTTCTCATTGGAGGCTGTTGCGCCGACGAGAACCATTTCTTTGGGGGAACAATGGTGATGCGTGGGTAGCTTTGCATTGGATACACGACGAAGAGACGTCGTGCGGGTGATTTTAAGGTGCGGTTGAAGCTGAGAGAGGACCATGACTAGCCGACTTATGGGTTGGGCGGGGGTGGAGCGAGGAGAGAGGAGGATCGGGCGGATTGGGACTGATATAAGATTTGAATTCCCAACAAGCCTTAAATAAATAAAACTTGGACCTCGTTATTCGTCATTCCGTTAATCTGAACTCTGGCATATTGCTTCCGGCGGCCTTCGGAATCCCCTCAAAGGGATGACCAGAAGAAACCCCGCCCTCTCACTGCACGTCCGGCCGGGGGCTCGGGGCTCACTGATAGCATGGAAATTTCTATCAGATGAGCAAGAGCTGCAGTGACCCTACGAACGGATCATCTGGACGCCAGCCAACACATCTTCAATCGCGAAGTCAAAAGTGATCGCTGGTAACCCAAGCCGACAACATACAACACATCTTGCTGGGTCGGAGAGACGGAACAGTAGATTATATGTTATTATGTAATCATTGAGGCACTGCTGAAGTTGGCATAAACTACTGCATTTGTCTGTGCTTGTGGCACAACTCGTCGTTTCCAGCCTACCTACCCACCGGCCTCCTAGCAATAATCTCAGTATCAATGGCCACTTACGATTCATTGCACCGACAATGCAGAACCCTCGAGTCGCTATTTGACTCTAAACTTACCTCTTATGCTCGTCTCGCCGCCTCCATTTCCCGCGCGGGGACGAATGATGACCTGGAGGCTGGTCCGTCCTGGCGCGAGGCCGAAAGTGAAGTTGAGGAGCTCCTCGAGAAGGTGCGTTTGCTATTGAGTGCCTTCCTCTCCCTCGGCGAGCCTAGAAGACCGACCTGCGAGTTTTGCGATGGGTTAGCTCGGCGAGACGAATTCGGCGCTAGACGCCGTCGCTCAAGACACTGACAATCCTCCGTCGCAATCGATGCTACGTGCCATCCAACGTCACAGAGACGTATATCAAGATTACACCAGAGAATTTAGGCGGACGAAGGTATACGCGCTGTTCCACTCCACTCATCCCCCTTACACCTCATCTTTGCTACTCAAAGCTTCATGATTCTTTGTCGCATTCTGATTCACAACACATTAGGCAAATGTACAGACCGCCATCGACCAGGTTAATCTGCTTAGCGGTGTGCGCAACGACATCGAGTCCGTCATCCCATGCCAGCAGTTTCGTGCCAGGACTGGTTTACTCAATACCTAAAATATTGTTCAGTGCATACAAGTCGTCCGCTGCGGAGGCTTTACTCGCAGAACGTGGACACATTGACAGCTCACACCAGATGATTGATGCTACCTTAGAGTAGGCTTTCAACCTTTCTCGTTGTCCCCTCTGAAAGAACGTCTGTAGACAAGCTCGTGAAACCCGCACCGAGTTTTCTCGCCAACGGTCCTCACTTGGCGCCATACAGACACGTATGGTCGGTGTCCTTAGTCCGTAGCCTTTTTCTATCCCCTTTTCGGTACACTGCCGAACTAACTGACACAATGCATTTTTCCTACACAAGATACCATGCCAGGCATCAATAAAGTCCTATCCATGATCCATAGCCGCCGGAGGCGGGATACGTACATCATAGGCTGTCTGATTGGTGTATGCTTGTTCTTTCTGCTGAACTACACCTTTCGGTAGTGCATCACATGTGGGGCGGGGTGTGACTATCTTTATGATGTCTGGATATCACTAGGCGTTTATAATTAAACTCGGTCTTATTGCATTCCCTTGCTCGTTCTAGGAACGTGCTTATCATAAAGCGCACGATTCTGGCCATACATCGAAAACCTGAGCCTCACCTTTAGTCATCAGTATCACTTTCTATTAAATCGAGACTGTAATCTCGTCTACGCCGCTCTTTTGCCGTGGGTTTCTTGACCGGTGCCACATGCCCAGCTTTCACGAATGCATGCCAATTCGCCTCGAGTCGCCGGACAACGCCCCATTGGGACAAGTCTAGAGGTGGTGTGTCCTCCCATACATCCTCAATTGGCCACCCGTGTGTTTCTGCTACGATACACGCCATGTCCCAAGTGCGTGCTGGCGCATCGCATGCATCGTGCCAATCGGACTCGACAAGAATGCGAGTCGGCGCACACGCTCGGATAAGACCGACGTGACCGGGTGTGCGGCCATTGATAGCCGTCGAGAGTGACAAATATACGTTTGGATGGAGCTTCTGTAATACGCATCAGGAGACGTTCCTCTCCTCGCCTCCGGCATTGAGGAGGGAAATGCAACCGGGGGTAGAGGTGGAGGTGGAAGTGGAAGTGGAGATAGAACGGACATACCTCAATCCCGCACCATACTTCCGGACTGAGAGTGCAGCTGTGCACATCCACGCTGATTGCGAACCACGCAGCGCCGTGCGACGCCGCCATTTTGTCGAACAGCTCACGTGTCTGCGCAGACGCCTTAACACTATGCAAGCTCACGTTGCGCCGGAGCTCGATGGCCAGGGCAAGCTGCGCTTCGAGGATGGCCAGCTGGTGAGCAAGGGGCGTCGAAAAGGGCGACAACGGACGACCGTTGGTTCCTGATGAACCATCGACGGTCCCTGCCCAAGGTATGCGCGCCGCACGGTCGATGCCTACTTCGCCAAGCATCGCGGTGGGGAACTCGATAAGGCGCGCACGCACGTCAGCTCGGACATCGGCAAGGGATATCGGTTGTGGCAAGTTAGGGAGCAGGCGTGCGAAGGCCTCCTCGAGCTCTGCGCTGGGCGGCTGCGATGATGAGGACGGTGACTCAGGCAGGAAGAGAGCGCGGTAGTGGGCGGCGTGGTCAGGGACGGTGCCTGCGGGTGCGCTGAGGGAAATCCTGTGAGCCCACCAGGGGTGGTAGCCAAACCCAGGAACGATGCGGTCTGGGCGTGCACGCGCGAGCGCGGCGACTTTGCTTTGGTCACTCTCTTGCGACGACATTGCGCAGAGCGTGCATGGGAGGGATTCGATGGTGGATGTGGCGATCGCGGGGGCGACTGTCGGATGGCAGTGCGCATCGACAAGATGCGCGAGGATCTCGGGCCTTGGCATCATATTATGCGGTGATCTGTTCTCCCGGTCGTGTTTCGTGTGTGGAGCGTGGCACAATGTAGAACGTAGATACGGGACAACGGGCAAAGGCACCACTTGTGCGGTAACTACGGACGAGATAAACTGACTGATGCTAGATGTCTTGGCTGATACGGGGAAACAAACGGGTAACAAAGGACGGCTCCGAGAAATAGATGGTCGCTTGGATATCGTGTTGCGGGATGTGGGCGTCTGTTTCTGAATGGCATCGCTGCTTACGTTGCAGCCGTCGCGTGCATGCTCCCTTTTCTCTGCTCACGTTCCTTCAAGTCCCACTCGTTGAACATAGTCTCACGTTATCATCAATTCGTTCGTCCTTCGGGTCCGCATAAGATGCATCAGAAAATTACCCTAGATACATCTCCGCCACTGGCGCGTTGGATGAAGGACACCCTCGTACGGAGCGCCTTCCACCGGACGGTATCTGTAGTCGCTGCGCGTTTACCTGCGGGCAAAGCGGGCATAGTTATGAAAGCACAACCTATGAGAGGGTAAGTAGCCTATATTTTTCTCGCCAAGGTAACCGATCGCGATGGTGTCCCACCCATTCCCTGTTTTGTTGGACTTGCACATGTCTCCGTTCCTTCTATGAAGACTCATCATCAATCTGCCAAAAATACGTACCATAGTGCCAGACACGGAGGACCCAGGCAGTGACAATAGGCTCGTATTGCTTCGCGTACAGAATGAAGGTGCGTCCAGAGGGTGCTTTCCCCCACCTACTATTTTCGTGGGGCATCTGTCATTAGTGGTACTGGCACTTATGCACAACCAAGTACTTTAGCTGACCTCAATGCGGACGCGCGATCATATCTGGAATCGCAAAATGCATCTCTGACGATGTACAATGTCCAGCTTGATTATAACTTTTGGAAGGCTGGTTCGTTCGACACGCTGCGCCTCTGCGTGAATGTTTCTCTGAGGCTGTAATACCATCTCTAGATGAAATACTCCACGCGATTCTTCCGGAGGAGCTCCTACATGGTTCTCCTACGGGATTTGCCATGATGGGCCATCTGGGTAGACCTCGCCCAAGTTATGGACCTCCGCTTTGTAGCCTGACTATCATTTTATGTAGCTCATATGAACCTCAACGATGAATACTTGCCATACAAACACATCATTGGGCAGGTTATCCTCGATGTGAGAGCATCCCCTTCCGATATATGTTCTTGTGTCAACTTGCACGTTAGAAAAACAAGCGTGTGCAGACGGTCGTCAACAAGCTCGATTCGATCGACACACAATTTCGATTCTTCAAAATGGAGCTCCTAGCTGGGGAGCCAAACTATGTCGTCGAACACGTCAGTTCTCCACCCTTAGTCTACTTCTCGTCGCTGAATATGACAAGCACACAGAGTGAATCCGGCTGTATTTTTAAGTTTGATTTCTCCCGCGTATACTGGAACTCCCGGCTGCAGACGGAGCATGGACGTCTGGTGAGCATGTTCGAGCCTGAAGACCTGGTTGCGGACGTGTTTGCTGGTGTGGGTCCATTTGCATTGCCCGCGGCGAAGAAGGGCTGTGCCGTATTGGCCAATGACTTAAATCCGGAGAGCTACAAATACCTTGCCTTGAATATCAAAGATAACAAGGTTAGCAGAGCCCCGATCACGCGATCCCATCAACTGATGGCCCAAACGGAATTTGCGATTTAGGTATCTGATCGTGTACGCGCATCATGCGAGGACGGACGTGAATTCATTCGACATGCGGCGATACGAGTCGCAGCTGACCCTCTTCCGGGATATTCGGGACCACCTCTTTCACGATCACAACGTCGTGCAATGTCCCGGCAACAATCACGCGGGATGATTACCCCCTCGCAGCTACCGCCGCGCAACCGCATTGCACATTTCGTCATGAACCTCCCTGACTCTGCCATAACGTTCCTTGATGCATTTCGTGGCATTCTTGCACCATCATCGTCATCGTCATCACAGGCGGATATTGATTTGACAGCAATATATGATGTGATGCCCATGGTACATTGTCACTGCTTCACACGCGAATTGGAGCATGATGCTGCCGAGAGGGACATTCGACATGTACGTGGTTTCGTTATGTTCCCGAGTTGATTGTGCGTGTTGACGGCTAGGACCTATGTGGCAGAGGGTTGAACAGAAACTGGGATGTGTATTGGGTGCTGAGGATGACGTTAGGGTGCACTTAGTGCGGTCCGTTGCTCCGAATAAGGAAATGTATTGCATTAGCTTCCGGCTGCCTCGCGCGACCGCATTCGGGAGAAGTTCTTAAGCTCTATGACGAATAGACATATTCAGACACCTTATCACGGTCCGAACTTGACCCACGTCCCAAATCCGCTAGCAAGAGCAGTCACTGCTCCTTTCACCACTGCCCATTGGCCATGGAAAGGTGTGAAGCCGGTTCTCCGCGCCAATAAGAATGTCGTGTTTACGTCAGCTGAAAATAATGTCTTCTCGGCAAAAGTCAAAGGACTGAGACTAACACGCACTTGGACCCCCTGGCCTTTCCGCTCTCTCTCACACCCGGCGCTCGTGCTTCACCGCACTACGTTACACCCCATTAGAACCTTTAGAATCGTCCCAGCTCTTGAATAGACCACCTCTACAATCTATAGACGCCATAGAGTCCTAAAATACCCACCTTTATTTTTCATTCTCAATCAGAACTCACTCTCCTTTCCGCTTCATTTCGGAATTCGCTGACTAGAACATATTCAGTCCCTTAATCCCGACGATCTATGACCGTCTCTCCTAATACTTTACCTGTGGTGCACGCAGATTCCGAAGGTGCCAACGGAGGTCCCGCTTCGCGCGTCGTTCAGACCGTCAAGAGTGCCGTGCGCGTACGAGAATCGGAGATAAAGCGCTGGCGGCGAACGTTCGACGCGAATGCAAAGGCCGCTGTCGATGGCGAAAAGTGCGTTCCCTTCTTTTGTTTCTTGTCCGAGCCCGACTGAACGCGCGTTGTGGGAACCAGGTTCTTGGACCGCGAGCAGTTTGTCAACGCAATCGCACCCAAGGGCGACCTGACGCGCATCGGCCGTCCGCAGTATGCTACTCTCTTTCGCGTTGCGGACGTCACGAAGCGCGGTCTCCTGTCGTGGGACGACTTTATGGTCTTTCAGACCCTGCTCAAGCGGCCAGACGCGGACTACTACATCGCGTTCCAGTACTTTGACGTGTATGCATGCCCACTCTTTCCTGCGCGTGACTTGAGGAATAACCAATATTGTGGACCTGTGTGTGGCGTACAGCGATGGTTCCGGTACTATCACCTTTGATGAATTCAAAAGTGTATTCTCGGCCGAAATTGGTCCTGACGCGATCCCATTCAATTTTGACTGGTGTGTTGCTTTCGGTCGTGGGGAGCATTGGTACGATGCGTTGAACTGACTCATCTAGTGACTGGGTCAAGCTCCACTTAGGGAAGAAGAGCGGAGCCCACGTCCTTGGCTGTATGCATTCTCTATGCAGTCTTTATTGAAGGCAGCGCTGACGAGCCACACAGACAATGAATTCACACAACTCATGAAGGGCCTACAAGGCGAGAGGTTGCGTCAGGCATTCCGCTACTTTGATGAGAACCAGGATGGTTTCATTCGTCCCGATCAATTCAAACGCATTATACTTGTACGCCACTCTAGAGCATTTCTCTACCTAGCGGCGATATTGACTCTAAGACTACAGGAACTGTCTGGACATAAGCTTTCGGATGCCGTGATTGAGCTCCTGCCAACAATTACTGCCCTCACTCCTGGTGGTCGCATCTCGTATTCCGAAGTCATCGCGTGCCACAATGTTATTAGAGGTATGTGCACGGCATTGATCTCAGACCATCCATGAATAACGCGAAATACGCTTGCGTTATCTGGCAGAGATGGACATCATTGAACGAGTGCTACACGATGCCACTGCAAAGTCCAAAGATGGGCGCATTGACCAAACGGAGTTCCTGAATTACGCTGCTGCGAGTTCTCGCTATTCACTCTTCACACCCATGGAAGCATCCATCATCTTCCACTTTGCTGGTCGTGGGGCCGCGGGAACACGTTTGGCCTTGATCGACTTTGCACAACTTCTCGACCCGCGCTGGCGCGCACCGGGCGACATCGATGGTGTAGCGGTGGAAACGACTGCGAGCACCACATCGACCATGTTGTCGAACATTGCTCATTCAGCGTATAACTTCGTGCAAGGCGGTGAGCACATCCAGATTTCCAAGGGGTAACCCTAAAGTTCCGTGAAAGGTTTCGCCGGCGCGTTTGGAGCAACAATCGTGTACCCGATAGATCTCGGTACGTCATAGTCGGACATCCTGTTTCTTTCGACCGTGCTCAATCATTTTTTTTGATGTGTTCAAGTGAAGGTATGGCGGTACTTTCCTTGTATGGGCACTAGAACTCACCGAGACCCCCGTTTCCGTGTTACCGGCTCCAGACGAGGTAGACACTGATACTGTATCCAGGTGTCAGGTTATTTACTTTTCTGTTCTTAGAATGCAAAACCAGCGCAGCACCATTGTCGGACAACTTCTGTACAAGAACAGCTTGGATTGCGTCAAGAAGGTGTTCCGCAATGAGGGCTTCCTTGGCTTTTACCGCGGTCTTGGACCGCAACTTGTTGTAAGCACGGATTTGTTCGTGATAGGCACGTTGTAGTTCACTCTTTTTTAGGGTGTCGCGCCAGAGAAAGCCATCAAACTTACCGTTAACGACTTGGTTCGCAGGAGGGCGATGGACCCGGAGACGGGCCGGATATCGCTCTTCTGGGAAATTGTCGCGGGTGGGACCGCGGGTGGTTGTCAAGTTGTGAGTGCCAATCCACTGATCAATTTATCTCATGGGAAATCGCTCAATATGCTGTGCAGGTATTCACGAACCCATTGGAAATTGTGTACGTGCTATTTGGGTGCCCTTGTCTAAGCATCATGCATACATGAAAGACCTGCAGAAAAATCCGATTACAAGTCCAAGGTGAAGCAGCCAAAGCAGAAGGTGCTGCGCCGCGAGGCGCAGTCCATATCATCCGCCAATTGGGGCTTATGGGCCTTTACCGGGGCGCTTCAGCGTGCCTGCTGCGCGACATCCCATTTTCGGCGATTTATTTCCCTGCATACTCCCATTTAAAGAAGGATGTGTTTCACGAAGGATACCAAGGCAAAAAATTATCCTTTTTAGAAACCCTTAGTTCCGCTGCGATTGCGTACGTGATTTCCGATGGCTTGGCCTTGTTCCCTAGGAGTGTTTCAAAGATAGCTGACTGGCCATCAATGGATCTGATGCCGTTGATTGACATGCAGTGGTATGCCTGCTGCCTACCTCACAACCCCAGCAGGTGCGACGGCTCCCTGGAAGCATAGCCTTTAAAGTATTCAATACTAATTTCCACACCGGACGTGTGACAGATGTCGTCAAGACACGGCTTCAAGTGGAGGCTCGTAAAGGGCAGACAACGTACAAAGGACTTGCTGATGCATTCTCTAAGATTTGTAAGCAAAGTCGGATTGTTCGAGTTGGCGATGCCTTGATTCGAAGTGAGGACAGATCGCGAGGAAGGTTTCATGGCCCTCTTCAAGGGAGGACCAGCACGCATCATTCGAAGCTCCCCTCAATTCGGGTTCACCCTTGTGGCTTACGAGTATCTCCACAAGGTGAGAAATTCATGTGAATGTGGATTCTGAGCGCGCCCACTGATTGTGATATTGGTTACTTTGGACATTACTCAATATAGTTCCTACCGGTAAGCCATCCGTATTATGAGATTTACATATGGCCGGCGGCCTTACAGGGTTGTCTGGTTGCAGTATCCCTGGAAAGAAGCGCCAAGAGAAGTGGAGACTGCGCTTACCTCACGGGGGGAAGAGATCGCAAAAACTCGCGCACGAAATGCACTAAAGATCCTGTTAGACGTCCATGGGGATTTTGGACGACGAACATCATCGAGTGCATGACGAGGAAGAGCGAGGGATGTCTTTGTTTACCGTCAGTTATAGAGACGTCGCTGATTTCTTTATACCTCATTGAGGAAAGCATGAGCGCTGAGCGTGAGTGTTGTACGGAACGCGGACAGATTCAGGGACGGCTGCGAAAAAAGAGTGAGAAAACCGCAACGGGGATGAACCGGTATTTGAATTGGGTGTTGTCACCCTAGAAACGTCTCCATGCGTGTCCATCAAATCCCGAGATGGCCAACACCCGGTCTTCCTGTGCCCGCGAAAATTTTGATGATCGACCTAACTCTCTTTCCTTCAACATTCTTCCGCTTCTCAAGCGTCAAATGGAGCCGCCTCATAAGGATGGCGGGCCTGGCCACCTACAGCACCTTTCTCTCCCCTTTTTCTCTCTCACGCACTTTTTATCCTTCGCTTTTCTTCTCTCTTTTTTTTTTCGTCTCCTTCCAAGCGGTAAGTTCCTTTACTCTTACTCATGCGGACATGTTGGTTCTTACGGGCGGCCTCACAGTTTACGCTTCTGCATTTGTTCTTTACTGCAAGACAGTACACTAGCGTGGACCGCTATACTATCTTTTACCGGGATCACAGTCGTTTTTTTTTTCGAGGCCTTTTTGAACATCTCCTCAAGCATCTATCTATCTTTGCATCATAATGTTGTCTCTCGCATTCGGCCTTACTTTTGCGTCATATGCGACCGCCCAGGTCTTCTCGATGGTGGACGTCAACGCAGCTAGCTCTGCTTCGGCGTCTTCTCCCATGAGCGCTCCTCCTGCGTCTACGATGTCGGCGGCTTCCTCCATGAGCGCCCCTCCTTCTATGATGTCTGCATCGGGCTCGTCTTATAACCAATACGGCAATGCACCTCCGTCCAACAATCAGTACTCGGCTCCCCCTTCACAGTATACCCCACCCCCATCTATGCCCTATGAGTCGTTTATGAATGGAGGTTATAAGAGCATGATGTGTGGGTACGGTTATCAAAAGGGTTCCGACGGGAGCTGTATGAGTACGGAGTCTTGGGTACGTACCTCAACTCTCGAGACGCCAAATGCGGGGTAATTGATACGTGTTGGATCGTATGTAGTGGTCTACCACAGGTTGCTATCAGCAAATGCAGACGTTAGTGCTACTTTTTGCGGTCATGGATCAAATTCTCACTCATGATTTTTGTAGTTGTTATAATCAACCCCCAATGACTGTCACTCAAACTATGATGGAAACCCAGACGGTCACCATGACTGACACTAAGACCATGACGGAGACAATGACTTCGGTACGTTCCTCGTCAGAGCATGCAGGAGCAATTCGAACTTACCGCGTGTAGACCGTCATGGTTCCCACAACAGTCATTCAGACAATGACCGATTTCAAGACCATGACAGATATAGAGACCATGACAGAAGTCATGACTTCGACAGTGCTCGTGCCGACCACTCGTGTTTGGGTGTCTACCGAGATCATTGATAGCACGCAGACGGTTGAGCACACTATGACAGCGACCGAGACGCAGACTTCAGTTGCCACCTATGTCCAGACTAACACGCAAACGGTCACGGATACTCAGACCCAACTGTCTGTTTCGACCGCGACGGACTTCGTGACCAAGACTTACCTTTCCACCATGTTTGAGCCCACGACTTATTTCAACACGGTTGTGAAAACTCAAGTCATCGACAACGTAAGTCCCCTTCGCTGTAGTTATCGTTGGGACTACTGATTCGAATTTCATCCTCTTATAGACAATGACCGTTGAGGAGACTCAGACTCAGACGATGGTTGATACAATTACCTACGTCTCAACTGCTACCGCCACCGATTTCATGACTGCGACAGTCACTTCCGTCGAAGTCAGCACGGTCGTTCAGCCCACGACGTATTTCTCGACTCTTCTGTCAACCTATGTGGTCAACAATGTTAGTATATTATCACGCGCTTTCTTCAGCCCAATATTGACAGGTTTGACATGCAGACTCAGACCGTCGTTGATACTATGACGGCAACGATTACCCAGGACTATACGCAGTTGCAGACTCTCACGCAGGTTGCGACCCAAACCCAGACCCTGGTTGAGACATCCGTGGTGTCCGAGACTGCGCTTGCTGAGTGCCTCGGGAAGTGCCAGTCACAGTGGGGTCTTTCGTCTGGCAATGGCAACAGCTACAACACATATGCCACCCCTTCGCCGTCCTACACACTTACGAGCACTGCCGCTGGTTCGTACGCGACTCAGAGCCCACCTTCCATGATGAGTGATGCTATGTCCTCGTCCATGATGTCTGGCGCTTCTGCCATGTCGGATGGATCCATGATGTCCAGTGCTCCACCCATGGCCAGCAGCTCTATGATGTCCAGCGCTCCTCCCATGGCCAGTAGCTCTATGATGGCCAGCGCTGCTCCCGCTCAGGCCTCCACAACAACTTGCGCTGGCTGCAGCGATTAGACGGTGTTAGAGAGGGTGGCGGATCTGAGATGTCTGCTCACATGGACAGTCGTGTAAAACTAAAGAGGCCGTTGTTGATACCAGTCTGAACCATTGATTGATCTATTATTGATTATCCAGTATGCGCTGTTAATATGGGTCGGTTTGCTGTGTAATGCTCCCGAGTTCACACGGAGTGTCCACGTATCCATTATCCATCATTCAATTTCATTACTCAATTTCATACAAACGTTCTAAGAAATGATGATTATATAACCTCCCGTGACATGTGGGGATATGCAGAGACTTGAGGCAAGTTTTGTTTCTGTTCTTGACATTGCCGTAATGCCACTCAACACTGCCCCAAACCCCCTTGAACTTTCCTCCTATGAAGATATCAAGGAGAACTTCGTCATCTTTTACTCCAGCCGTGATGAGACTGGGAGGATGTGGTGTCCGGTGTGTTAATTTCATTCCGCCATTTTGACGGACACCGCCTCGCCGCTCGCTCAAGCGGACAGTCGAGCGATGCTTGCACTGGGCCCATGTTTGGAAATTCATACGTATCCATGTCCTCGCTCTCCGCATATGCTCATCCGCCGGTATTGCCGCAACCAGGATTGCCGTGATGTGGAAGACGTCGTCGCGCGCACTTTCTCTCCGCCCGATGGCCCATCTGGTTTGATCGTGTATGTCGGACAACGACCGGAGTACGTCACCCCACTCAGCCCCCTTGCGTCGATCCCGATCAGTCAGGAAAGAGGAAAGAGGGCGGTGTCTGACCAAGCACCTTCGCCCTCTTTCCCCCCGGGGCCCTCTCGCTTAACTTACATCGACGTTAATGCCAATTCCCCAGATGGAAAAGAGAAGCAAACGTCTTCCGCTCGGCGCCGTGGCGTATTCAGTCTATACCGACAATCGTTAAGTTGAAGGATGTGCGTGTGTTCGTTTCATTTCTGGGGTTAGTCCGCCTGGGACACGTTTCCTAGTCCCGGCGCTGTGTACCCACCGGTGCTCAACTGGTCATCATAAATTTTGTAGGCTGTGGAGTCGGGAAGACTGGTCGAGGACGGGGTCATCAGGGATCTCTCTACGTTTACCGATAAGGCCGTTCCTCCCCGCCAATAATTCGGAAGCGAGATCCGCTTATCAGTTTGGCCCGTTTTGTCACCCATCTCATCATTGCGCAGATCCGAGCATATGTTTTGCGTAGCTTCTGAGCTACACTGACAATAAACGGATGCCCGGGTCTTCCAAGCCTGGGAGGGGATATTGGCAGCCGGACTGCGCCCGACCAATCTTGTTTGTGAGTTTAATGTGACGTGATGGCGAGCTTGGTCTCTATCCTCTTTTGTCGCCCTCTGTGTGTCCGTCTACAGGCACCAGGAGTCATACCCCATCACCCTCACCACGATCACTGGAGTTGTTCGGTGTGTACGGTCACGAGCCATACCCTTTAGCTGTTTCTCGGTAATTGATCCTCAAACTATCCGCGGGTTGCATCAGACCAAAGGAGCGTGTGTGTTTTCAGATCATATTCTCCTTGATGGCCGCTTCTTTTTAGAAACGAATGTGTTCCAAACAGAGCCAGAGCTTCTTGTACATGCCCTAACCGCTTTAATATTGCTCTAGAGTTATAAATGAGGTACGTGCACCCTACATTCATGTCTTCCATCCCGACAGCGGACCCAAATAATTTCCATCATTCATTTCATGTCAAGAAGGAATCAGGCACAGGATCGTATTTTCTATTGAACCTGCCGGCTGTGGGGGTTGAAAATCCACATGATAACAGAAACAGTGACTTTATTTCATATGATACTGTGAATGGGGAGAATGAGCGAACGCGAAGCGGTGACGTGGCCGCTGGCCGTTCTAGTCCTGGAGTTTTCGGGCGTTCCCTTCTGAGGTGGGCGCAGTTTCGAAAATGCAGTTAGGTCATGATGATTAACAATTGTTCGAGTTTATCCTCCGAAGGGGTCCCTTCGTGACGCTTGCTTCTGTCAGGGCATTTCCTGCAAGCATGGCCTTGAGGTCTGCACAAAGGCCAGCCGTCTTTCTATGTTTGAACCGGTGGCGTAATACACAGCATTCAGGTTCAGAGTCTTCGATCATAACGAGGCCACGATGTGATGTCCTCTAGCCAGGCTTCCGACTAGCAAACCATCCCGAGCTCCGGTCCCTAGATTTCCTCTCGTGCATCTACTCACAGCCGGTATGGCATCAAACTGTGCTTCCTGAGATATGGATTGGGCTATACCCATCCGAGTCTTGCCCCTGTCACATTGGTGGAGTGTTCGTCTGATCACTACTATTCTAGGTCACCGTACCACTGCGTACCCCTGCAGAAATACAATAAACGGTGTCGTTTTACATATTCCCACAGCCACAGCCCACTCGGATGTCCGTATGGTGCAGTGGCTGCCTGAAATCAGTAAGTCATTGATGTGCCTCATTACGACTTTGAATGCGTCCAAGTTTCCCCGCATAGTCACTTATCTCCGAAGTTTGCGCGGATATAGGTATGCGCCCAAAATGACCTGGAGTACTCACATGGCTTTTCAGGGGTTCTCAGTCTCATGATCGGGTTTGAGCATACTGGGGAGGGAGCGCGGGAGTTCGAGGCGTGCGACATGTACGTTCCCACCAGAACGACAGGTCGGCCGGCAGGTGAAGACGGCCGAAAATGAAAGCGGTCTGACAGAACATGCTGCACACAGGGTAGCTCTCTTTGACAGAACCACAGGACCGGCTAGATTTGATCAGAAAGCGAACGTTCAGAGGTCATCACCGCCCATCATAGTCACCGGTGGAGTCTCTTCGTGACCCACCTAACCCTTCCGCCAGCGCCACTACCCTGGTTTTTCGCCATACAAGAGATCCCAGTATGCCGTCAACTATCGCCCGATCAAGATGTGCTCCCACTATGGGCCCCTAAGTGCAGTCACAAGGACAGCTAGAAGCCTCGCATGGAACACATCAGATTTTTTTTGAATAAAAATATGATATTTGTTGGCCGTGGACGCAGTGGGTGCGGCAGTGTGCCACTATGCGGAAAACGCCGAAGAGGAGAAGCGAGGCCGGGTCGGTTAGGTTATAGAAAGAGGAACGAGGGGGCGGCACAAGAGAAGGAAGAATGCAGGATCGGATAGTGACGAGTGGGCGCAAGCTGCCAACCTGAAACAGTAAAGAGGCAGCATCTCCAATCGTCACCCTCACACTCCTTGTTCAATCATCCCAATCAAACCTTCTCAGTCTCGTTCGCCCGCCCGCCTGCCGGGGATTGAAAAGAAACATGCAAATGCTTACCACAGTATTCTACAAAATTGTCCCATCCATCACGTAATACATCTTATTCTATGAATTGTAATGCTTTCCTAATCCGTCGCGCGCTGGCCTAGGAAATTTTAGATTACCCTTTGCCTTTCAATTTCGCCTCCCTAAGCCCCCCCTCGACAGCTATGCCAATAAGGCCGTATGTCCCTTGGCGTCCACAGAGTAGCCAGTGGGGAAGCCAAGCTGTCGGTTCCAAATGAGCTCTACATCAAGGACGCATACCCGCACTAGATCATTTCCAAATTTCAAACGGCCATTACGCTGTGCTTCCTATCATATTAACTAACACACATGGAGATCTGACACAGGAAATATGTCTTCCTCAGAATTCACTGTACTACCGGTCATGGTTCCAAGATGGGACACGGGGCTGACCATCTGTTGTGGCACCGCTCAATATTTAAGGCCCTGTCACCCCCCTGGTCCATGTCTACTTGCCACTGCGCTTTTTTGCTCTCCATTCCTACCTTTCCGAAAAACACTCCTTGCATCTTTGACTGATCCTTGTTCACCTCAATATGCCCGGCCTTACTCCCGTTCGCTCATCCGCAAATGTTCTTATCGTTCACCACGACTCCTCCGCTCACTTCCTGTCAGCGACCTTCCCGACACTTCGTCGATACGAAGCATCTGCAAATATAGTGTTCGCACACGCCCTCAAGCTTCTCGGTAGCGAGGCGGCGCTGACAGGATGCAATTTCACGAACGAGTCCGATACATGGTGGAAACAGGAAGCATCACCCAGTCACGTGCCAGTGGTGGCGATCCCCCCAACTATTAGCAATACCGTCAGCAAGGCAACGACGATGAATAGCGGACAAAATGAGCCATTTTGGCTGACCGTCTGGTCTTCTTCGTCCCCATTCGTCCCTCCAACGCTTGACATCGTGTTGTCGTGTGTCAGCTGGACGCTGGGCGATTATCCCATATTTCTCTGGACGCCAAAAAACGCCACTTCGATATCGTCTGCATGGCTCACCCCGCGCATTGAACTCCTTGCGGAACATCTTCTCGACATGGTGCCACCGCAGCGCGTCTTCTCCATCTTCGGCATGACCCAGCTCGTCAAGTCGTTCACGAGGAACTGGTCCGACCTCGTCAAATGCCCCGTCGAGCCCGAGCCGTTCTACGCCGCATATTATTCGTTTTGCAACCAGGAGACGTTCAAGGAGCCCAGCGTTCCTATGTCTCGCGGAGATAGCATCCGCCGAGCCAAGACTGAAGATATCGCTGCGGTCGCTCAGCTCTGCAAGGAGTTCGCGGATGACTCGGTACGTCCCTGTCTTGCACTCGCGCGGTCCCGTTTGGCCCTATACAAATAAATTCCAATTATAGGTCTACTTCCCACTCGAAATCGATGCTGCCACGGTCGAAGCCCGGGAACTTATCTCGAACGGCCTTATTTGGATCTACGAATCCGAAGGCGAAGTAACCTCTGTTTGTGCTGTCACACGTAACACCCAGAACGTTTCTGCGATCACCAAAGTATATACAACTCCCAAATGGAGACGCCGGGGATTTGCAGAGCATCTCGTTCGCAATGTAACCAAGCGGTCTGTGACCAATTCATTGTCTCTGTTTGTACACAAGCTCATCATGCCGTCATTAGCCTTCTGGTCGACTGCGGGAAACACAGCGTGACCCTGTATGTCGGGCACAATAATAGTGCGCAACGTGTCTATGACCGTGTCGGCTTTGTCGGCTTGTGTGGGAAGGAAAAGGTCAACGGTGTAGAGGACTCCTTGGAGCTTGGCCTGGTGACTGGCGCACCACGGGGCCACTGGTGAAAGCCCTCAACTATTCTCTCACGGATTAATAATTCGAAACTCGTACATACTACATTTTTCCCAGAGTTAGCTCGGTCAGGGCATGTCCCAGACCTTAACTGTATCAATAAACCCATCCCTGTGATACATTTGTACATATAGCCGTTGGTAAGATACACGCGGTATCCCAATGGCTGTAAAATGAATGGCTTCTTCGGAAGAGAAGAAAAAGGCAACCCATGGCCCCAGTTTCCTAAAGCGGTGTAGGGTAAAGATCATCATACGCATACGCATCCCGCTGCGATCTGGCTAGTCCCTTCTCTATGCCCACATCACAACAAGTATCGCACGCTTGATCCTCGATTGAACCTTGGACGTACCTAGATTACCGGTATGCTGGGCAAATCAACTGGCCAGACCTCCAACACTCTTATGCCTCATGGCTTACGGGAGACCGCCTCTGTGAACTTACTCACCGTTTTTCTCAGATCGCGGTGATGATGCCGATCAGACAATGCATCACGTTAAGCAGCGGACTTGAGCATGTTCCAGACTTGCCTTGCTGCACGCCCGATGCCCGTGGGTCCCCGGGGCCACGCGGCCGCATGTCAGGGGTTCGAAAACAAAAAAGAGAGGCTCTGCGCGCACAATCACCCTGCAATACTGCGCCACATGCACTCTCTTTTTCCCGTGCGGCACGGGGCTAGACGTGGTCGCTCGCACTGACCCAGTAGAGTGGATCCGAATGGACTGAGATGATGAGGCATCTCGCCTAGAGGCCTTCTGTGATTGCATCTGTAGAGTGTCTCTTGGTTTGGTTCCATCTCCCCTGCGGGGGGGACTACACTAAATTGGTCGTTCCGACGGACGACGCCGAGGGACAGCGCTCCGTTCGGATTTGCTGCCTGTTGTTGAACGAGCACCGAATTGAAAATGTTACTAAGGCTAAGTAAGGGTAACACCTTGACAACAAGTAGCGGATATTTGGGTGGGTTCTGGATTGGTATAACAACGCGGCACTACCAGACAGCGCTGGGACCATCGTACAAACGGACGCTGGATAAGGCGACGCCTTCAAAAGGGTAGCCGACAGAAAAGTGACTGATTGCAAGTTGGGGTATACCGGGATCCCCCATCTCGTCTATTACTTCCGACACGATCGTTCCCCCAAGTCCGCGAGCCTTTCCGCCTTAGCTTCCGCGCATCATATCGTGCAAAGCTCCGTGTCTCATGTACCTTACCATATCTAATAGGAAAATCCCTTACGGAATGTGCAGGTACGCCCGAGATCTATGAGACCCCAAAAAGGATTCGTGACTCGGAGATACGGGAGGACTTGAGATGACACCTTGGTTTGGCGACATCAAAATCCAGATCATGATGGCGCGAGTAAAAGAGGCAATGGTAGGGTTGAGGTTTCTTTCGACCCCGTTCATATAAGATCACGTACTGTACTCGCCGCGCACTGTCACAGTTAAAAGGCAAGGCGAGGACGTTCTCCCGTTAAGGCGCAACAATTGCAGTTGATGAGCAGGGTCACACCGTTGTTCCTATTCTTCTTCTGATTGCCCAAAGCGAAAATAGGATCTCGGGATCAATCGTATCAGATATGGTCTGGATATGTGGCTTTTCGGGTAGGCCTCCTCAGGTCCCGATCTGTCCCTGGATAATGCGGCACAACTGAGGATCCAAGAGGACTCAGGACGTCCCCTTCCCGTGGGTGCCAGTCAACCCAAAGGGAGCAGAACGTAGGAGACTACTGCGTCCGATGCATCATGGGCGTTGGGGCATTAGATAGGACACAAACCCGGGAACTGTCCACGGATAGATTCAGTTTTGTGTGTATGGCCCTTTGTTCCATATTGTGCTCATCGTCATTGCCGTCACATACAACATACAGTCCAAATTCATGTGATCACCCTCCGGTGACTTTTGTAACATCCTTGGCCGACTTATCGGCTCATCTACGGTATCTTAATGCAGATGACAACCGGTACGGCGGTATGTCTGTAGGTTTGTAGAGACTCGAAGCTTGGATTCTATCCCTAAAACATCCCCGTCAAGATGTACAGTCTGTACCCCAAATGTATAAACAAGCGACAAGTACTCACACGCCCTGTGGCCTTTTTCATTTAGCCATACTGTAAAAGCGGATCAGCGTGTTATCGATGGAGCAGGCTGTTAGAAGACTGTGCGGTACAAAGGTTCCGAGTCTCACTCAGCTGAAGACTTGCATCCTAGAGAATCCTATATGAGATTGGAAGGGGCGCCTTACTACCTTTACCACGGGTATGAAACATACAACCATACAGTAGGGCTTCACGTTTGTGCAACACCCCGACTCGGAGCGGAGGGAAGCAGAACGTGCATGATGAAGCTGAAACTTTGATTGCTCCCGGTCCGGCCATCTGGCAGTAAGGTTAGGTTTGGACATTAGTACTCGTTCCACCACAACCCCACATCGCCTAGTACGATGCGATGTCTCACTGGTACAACAATCTAGAGTCACGTAGCTGCCACGTATCGCGGAGGGTTGTGATAGGTCCCTTTCACGAGTTCAAGACGAAGCGGCCCAGTACGGCATCCCTTAGCCCTACCCTTGTCAACTATGGCGAATCTTCGGTGATAACGGCCAACGTTCATCATCATGCGCCTTAATCTTGTCCCTGCCGGCGACTACGGTTCCGGAATAGTATGTTTCCGGGTAGATTGCTCGCAGGAAGAACGTTTATGCAAGCGATGGGGTGGTACCCATCCAGTTTTGATCGGACCTGGCCTCTCGTTTCGTACAGGATGGATTTCCTACTCGAGTTGGTTTTAGCTTTCGGTTTCCGGAGACTAGCTCATAAACCCATCTGATGCTACCTCTTAGCAGAAGCGACGTAACATCAATTGGTGGCGGCGGGGGCAGTAGCGGCATCGCCTCGCTACGATCGATGTTTCGTCTTGGCCAAGCACTTTTCAAGTCTCTGACTGCACAAGGGGGTAGTGTCTCGCATAATTACGAAGGATCTATTCTTGCGAGTGTTCCTTCGTCCTAAGCGGGTTGCTTTGGTGATCGTTGCATTTGTACGTAGTGCACTGTATTCCTTACTTTTCCATAGATCTACTATTTCCTTACAACCAATTTAAACCGCTGATCCTCGGCACTGGTGAAATCTACGTTTACCTGTCAGTAAATTTCGTCGACGTAACCTTGTCCGTATCCCTAATGTGATTTATTCTTATTTATTTTTTCGAGGATGCAATGTCTCCGTCTTCATTGTATCTGCGGACTCAGACGCGGGTGCAGTAAAGCCACGTGGCTTTAATTTGCCACCGAGAAACGCACTTTGTTCATTGACAATTCGAGGGTCCAAGGTCCAACGCTCAAGGTTCAATGTTCAAAGCTCAACCATTCATCTGTCGTCTTTTAATATACTCTTTCCTGGCGCTGTTTCCCATTTGGTCAGTGTAATGTACGAGCGGGAATAGGACGCTTACCCTGAATTTCTATCAGAACTCTTGGTTTTTGTTTTTGTAGTACGTTCTGACCGAATATGGGTAGAGCACATATAATGACCATGATACGCTAATCTTTGGGTGAACAGGGTATATTCTTCCGCCGGACTTCACGGGCATTCATCGATGATCTAAGATCCAGTCTCCCATTAGCTTGGAGGTATCTCATGTGGCAGGGTGCCCCATCCTTTCTGCTGGGCACTGCACGATTCATTTTTTTTGTCCGCCTCGCTAGTCATACCGGCCACTCTGCTTGCCTATGTCCCGCCACCTCTCCCCATCAAGTCACAGCCCCGAATCCACTCGATAGAACCTCCAGATCATACTCCAAATCACGGCAGAGAAAGTTGGCCGCGTTTACCGCCCGGTTCCTATCGCACCGATGCCCGGACGCAGTTCCAAAACCTTTCTCCGCTGTGGCACGATGGCCGCATGGCGAAGAGAAACATCGTCGCTGTTCGTCTTGAACTGGTCGCGATTCCAAAACGTGCGACGGATTGTATTTCTCTTTTGTGATCCGGAGCTCGAGCCAATCATGAAGCACGTCCTGGTGTGGAAAAACAATCCGAAACCTGTAATTTCTCAGGTGCGCCATACTTCACCGCCGTATGATCGTCGTTTTCTTTGCCAATATCGTTGTAAGGACTTAATGCCGAACTCTTTTACGGAGGAAAAATTAGTAATCATCAGCTCCATGGAGAATATGTATTTCCACGCACGATTCTTAGGATGCTCTCGGTCGGATGCGGAATACTGCTTTGTCCAAGTAATGGCTTCCCTGAAGCTGTCGGATTTTTACTCATCGAGTGCCCCAGGACGACGACTATCTTGTCCTTCCGGAAGTTATTCAGACACTCCATGCACGTATCTCAGAGCTGGGATGCCGGCAGCCACCCGCTGTGCATCTACTTCCCCCACACGCCGAATACTTATCCAGCGACCTCCGAGTTGTATACGCTAGCGGCTCGAACGGCAACCTGCACACATCATTTTCTTGGCTAGGACATGGCACCATGGTGCACCGTTCTCTCACGTTAGAGTTCCTTTCGTTGATACAGGTTTTGAAAAATTCCAAGGACGAAGTGAGGATGGCCGATAATTATTTTTCCGTATTGAGAAATCAACCACTGGAGACCTGGTTTGACCAAGGGATCGAATTGGGTGGTGGACAGGCTTTTACTGTGGGTTCTGAAGGCCACGAGAGGAACAAAAAGCACATTCGATCTTGGACAATCATAACGTCTTCTCAGCTCAGAGCGGGCTATTATTTGGACACCCTTCTAGGCGGCGATAGCTCGGTGCACCACATGCGCGTGGCTGATAGGGAGCTTCCATTCGTCTCCCTGGACAAGGAGTCATCTGCCCTGCCCCGCGGACTCGGACGTGCGGCGTGCTTTGGGCGTCCGTGTCTCTTCGAAACTACCATTTCCCTACTCCCAAATGACATCAAGCACACATGCGACCGTCCACAAGACATACTGGACTTGGAGGAGCGAAATCTGCGAATCCTTGGAGACGACACAACACCACTATTTGTCTTACACCCCTTCACTCGCCGTCGATGGCAAACCAGAGACTGCATTTTGCAGCCTTCTGAGTATATTCCTTCCGTGCCATCGGATGTAGCCCCTCTAATCTTCGGACAGGTGCAGCCCCGGGTGAGACCATGACCTTGGACATGCTGCGCGATGTCTCCAAATTTTACTCTGACATACATATCACTTTATTGGTCGATAAAGCGACGGAACATATTCTCCGAGCATGCACGTTCGAGACATCACCGGATGGCTACGGCTGAGTAAGTTCGGGTTTGACTACCGATTTCCGTGAGCTTGCAAGATATCAGATTACTCTTATCGGAAAACCCGTCTGCATTCCGGTCGATTTTGCGGGGATAGGAAATACACTTCTGGAGTACAGCATTTCAACCGGCCGCCATGGATCGGAGTCGGGTGCAAGGTATTTCAGAGTGTGTCTCACTGGAGATAGAGAGGAGAAATGGGCTGTATATGAGGTGTGGATAAGAGGCTGCAATGATTAGACAAAAAGACAAAAGGAGAACTTGAAGTCGAGTCAATTTGGGGCGCAGATGAGATTATGTCAGAAACGGACCGGTTGGAACCGAGACGAACCGACCAACGTGGTTACCCCACACCCACCGAAACAGCGCGTTCCGAAATTCACTGTGGGTCAACCACCCATTGTGCTCATTTCCTCTGCGACTCTCCTGCTCTCTGAAATCCTCCTCTCACTCTTTTGACACCTTCGCATCGACGCCATGCTCTCTCATTTAATTTTCAACGTTCCCCGCCGTGCAATCCCCAATGCTCGACGTGCTATTTCTTTCCAGGTAGCTGCCTCGTCCTGCGCCAGATCTCGCGCGCTGACAGTATCGGCTGTTCGCGCGCAGTCTATCTTGCATGGCTCGAAGGATGCCAAAGAAACCGGTGACCTTGAAATCCAGCAACACTCGCGGCTCGTTGCGCGTGGCAAGTACCTTCATGGCATAGAGAGTACGTCGTGATGAAAAGCGTCCAATTCTGTTCCTCAACCCTATTGTTCGCAGTTCATAGAGTCAAGCCGGACAGCGTCAAGGAATATAAGAAAGCTGCGTAAGTCCATGTTCATTATGGTTGTGAACGCGCGGAGGTGTGAATCTACGCGCGTAGAGAGCGTTATTACACCGGCTTGCGGGACGATTCAGGACTTCGGATCAAACTCTCAGGTAATTTTGAAGCTATCGTCGGGGAACAAGATACATTTTGTACGCAATCTCGCTTTTCCGTCATGGCTGTGCTGCTTAATCTCCATAGACCACATCCTGGAGTACGAGAATGACAACGGCTTTGACGATGCGTGGAAGAAGATTCCAGGTTCAGCTGTTCGTCGCACGTATCTCGAATTGTCCTCAGAGTGCCGCTCACCGTCGTTTAGCACGCGGAAGCCCATGACGCCCTTAAACCTTTTCTTCAATCTCGGGCTATGCAACTCGCGCAAGAATTCGCTTTCCTGCCGACTTCTCCGCCCCATAACGAAGGTGGTATTTTTGAACTACGCGCGTACCAGCTGAACCCTGGTGCGCTGCTCGAGTGGGAGGCTACGTGGTTCGTCGTTCTCATTTTCGCGCGGCTGATCGTTGTGATGCTGACCGCTTTATGCATCAAAGGCGGAGGGGCATCGAAGCTCGCAGAAAGTTTGTTCAACCCATCGGCGCATGGTTCTCCCAAGTTGGTCGACTGCACCAAGTGTACCATCTCTGGCAATACCCGTGCGTATTCTTCGTTTGCTGGTATCCAGGGCTCTTAATGAAGACTTCTTGGCCACGCAGGGACTTTGAGACTCGAAAAGAGAAGCGCGAAAGTGCATGGCAGTTGGATGGCTGGGCAAGCACAGTGCACAAGGTGCGTCATCTTATCTCTATTTGTTACTTGGTTGACCTTGCTCCTAGACGTCTCAACTTTCAAGGACAATGGATGCACTCATTTTGACACCGCTACCCTTCAGCCCGCTTAAATGATGGAGAATGAGGGGGAAATGCAAATGCATCGTTAACCGTGTTGTCGTCAGGTAGTACTGTGGCCCTTGTACCACTTTTACTATCAGAACCAGACAAAATAGAGAATATCAAACATGCAATATCTTATTAATATCTTATCTGGTCTGGACTCAGCTCCGAGCCAGTCTCAACTGAGGGTTAACGTTTAGCTCTCGTTCGTTATTAATGCACAGCTGGCTAGACGCGTGACCTTTTACTCATGGAAGCACGTGATATCTATGTCAGACTTTATGTGCGCTTGCTAATCGAAATCGAGGAAGCACCTTACTCAGACGTCATATTGTTTTGCCGCCGAGCAGTATATATAGGACCCCGCACTGGCATGTCGGTCCTCCATCATCGTCATCAGTCAGAAACCTTGAGCCAATATCAATGTCTACTCCCAAAGAAATTGTCGATGCAAGTATCAAGCACTGTCTTACCTCCCCCAAGTGTCACGCATACTGACTCCTTCATTACCACAGAGCGCCGTAGATGGAAACACCGTTGTTGTGTTTTCCAAGAGTTGGTGTCCATATTGCAAAAGGGCCAAAGCTCTTCTTGCGACAGAATACCCCGAGGTTCAACCTGTCATCCTCGAGTCCGTACCGTTGTTATGATTTGTCTCGGCGGGCACAAATTGATGTTTTTGTCTAGACTTGATGAGCGGGAGGACGGTGGCGCGCTTCAGGAATACCTACTAGAGAAAACCGGGCAGAGGAGTGTGCCCAGTATCTTCATCAGTGAGTCATGTACGATGTATCGCGCATGAACCTCATCTCATTTGAATTCGATCGCACTGTCTTAGAACAACAGCATATCGGGGGTAAGTTCGCGACATTGTGAGGTGATGCTGGTGACTAAATGAACCCTTTGTCCTCAGGCTCGGATGATTTGGCTGCGCGTCACGGCAAGGGAGAGATTCGCTCTCTCCTCAACTGAGGTCTTCTATCCGACTAGATCGCACTGGCAGTTAGTTAATGCTACCGGTGTATGATGGCATTGTGATGTGAGTTGGTCTGGTCTGGGAATGGATTCGTGCATCAGGTTCTGCAGAACTCTAGTAAATAGTAATGACAGCGCACTGAGTGTTTCTTGTACTGCCAATGGAGTATGTTGACAATGAGTTGGATCACCTTATATGTATGTTGCGCGAAAACGCTTCGGAACCTCGGGCAAGTTACGCGAGCGTCATTCATATGCCATTGCAGAATAATTGGCTACCCAAATCGATGAGTACTTTGCTGCCGGAGAGATGTCCAGAAGTCGATAGCC
Organism: Russula virescens; assembly: GCA_003316435.1. NCBI lineage: Eukaryota > Fungi > Basidiomycota > Agaricomycetes > Russulales > Russulaceae > Russula > Russula virescens. Next base: position 2,845 of record QFEY01007329.1, on the reverse strand, counting down.
GATGGTATCAAAAATACATAACTAACGAGTGAAGTAGTATGCTACAATATGCCCATAAGAACGAGATGACTGTATAGAAAATAGCTTGCAAACGTCAATTGTCCTCTAATTCATCATCGGACCCTGATCCATGCTCCCTCATCCCACCTGGCAAATTTTTGGGGTAATCTGTACTTGCGTCTGCCACGGGAGGATCGATGACCTCAACGACATCGGGGTTCAGCCTCGCCGCCTCGGTCTTCCACGGGATAGCCTCCACCTCGCGCCCCAGCTGCCTCAGCCGGAAGAACACATCCATAAGCAAATGCGTGAGCATCTCCTCGTGCACCTCCTGCGGCATCTCCTTGCGCGGTCTATGCGCCTCCACGGCCTCCTTCGCAAACTCAAGCCCAGCTTCCGAGTTGGGCCGACACGCGGCGGCGAGCTTGAGCGCAAGCACCATCCGAGCCGCGTATTCTTCCGCGCTGCGCTTCCATCGCGGTCGGAGGATCTCGACGGCTTCTTCGGCGGGCGCGGTTGCCTCTTGGGCCCGCTCCGCCTCGAAAAGGCTGGTGGCGATCACGAGGAGGACGGCGGCGAGTGCTTCAGAGTCGCGGATGGAGGCTTCGCGGAAGAGCCCCGCGGCGTGCTGCGCCATGTCGAATAGTTCGGTTTCGGGCGCGTCGTCCGAGTCGGTGGCAGAGCGCAGCTGTACGAGCTGTCCGACCGCCTCTGCGTAGTGGCCCGCGAAGGCCCGCGGTGCAGATGTGTGCAGGGTGCGGTTCAGCTCCACCGTTTCTTCGGCGCTTTTGCGGGCCTCCCCGTAGAACCCAGCTACCTGTAGGTAACGCGAAGAAAGGACGAGTGCGTGGGCGAGGAAGGTAGTGAATGCGGGACGCTCGGATGTGAGGTCTCGTAAATGTCGAACGGCGTGTACGGTCGACACGTATGCGGACCCTTTTTCTCCTCGCGCGGCAAGTATTTTTGCCTTGACGAGGAGCGCGATGGAGAGGGCGGGGCGGGAATCCATGGATCCGATAAGGGAGCGTGCGGACTTGATCGCATCCTGTACCACGGCTAATGCATCGTCGCGTTCTTCCATGTCTAAAAGGAGATCAGAGAGGGAGGCCCGGGCCAGGGAAAGGAAATGTTTCAGTTGCGGTTTATCTTCTCCCAAATTTCCCAAAATCGAAAGCGCTTCTCTTGCCACGACCTTCGCCTCGGATTTCCTCTCCACTGCATTCAGCAGTGGCGCCTGCACCAGCAGGACTTTCGCAAGTTGAATGCCTTGGAGGGCCTGATCCTCGTAACATAGCTTCACGGCTTCACCTACGGCAATCAAAGACCCGTCGATCCTCCCTAGTCCAGCAAGCACCCTCGCTTTCAGACACAAAGCCGAAGCAAGGTCGCGGCGGTGCATATCTTTGTCGGCATGGTAGAGGCGGCGGCGGAGAAGCACTGCCCACGTGGCAACAGTGTGCGAATATTGGTGCATACTCAGATCTTCGAGAGTTTGAGAGAGGTCAAATAGGGTGCTCGCTGCCTCTGGGCTTCTCGTCTCTATTGAAGAGATATCTACCGCATTGAAAAGGTCTGTAAGATGTCTGATAGCCGCTTCCCAGCTGTGCCCCGAGAGGACGATCGGATACGAAGGCGTAAGTTTGACAGACTGGAAATACTCGTGCGGGGGGCAAAGATCAGGTGGAGTAAATGACGCTGTTTGCATCAAGAGGTGGATCTCCAGGCGCCGTAACTCGAGCACCAAATTGTTCTGTGATGGCGGATAGCTGCCCTGGTATAGGGTTTAATGAGTCCGGGAGGGTTGCAACAGGGGCGGCTGCGGAAAAGATATACCTTAGGACCAGACGGCTGGTGATTGTTAGAAATGATGGGCCCGTGCCCTAAAAGAGAAGCTGCGCGGCTCTGGACATTGCTGCGCATCTCCGTCAGAATGGCTGCCCAGTCCTTGGGATCTTCCAAGACCCATTCTTCTGACTCTAGGTACATTTCGCCCGCGCCCGAGGCGGGTATTGAACGCGAGACTGTACTGGAGGGCGCTGTTACTTTTCGAGCATCTGCTTTTCCGATCTTCCGTTCGATGGTGCCTGTTGGCTTCAGCGCCCTTATACGTTCTCTTATGGTACTCGGCCCCGGCGAACTGGTTCGCTTCGTCCGTGGTACTGGTGCTGGTGACGGCATGCTGGGCCCAGCGGGGCTCGATGTCTGATCACCCTGCTTTTCATATCGCCCAAAGGCAGTCTAAATGGGACATTGTCTAGGAATCGCGGAGGGTGACGGCATAGAGGACTAAAAACACACCTCAAAGTCATCATGAATGTTCTGTATTCTCGATCGAAGACGCGCGTATTCTCGCTCAAGGAATTTGCCGACCATCCACTTAGGTAATATGCGAGAGACACGCAATACACCCTTCTTCTTGGTGTGGTAATAGCGTTGGCATTCGGTATGTGTTGCGTCGAGGTCCCTGAGTGTCGGGAGAATGTCAATCAGGATGAGGAGATGTTCTCGAGTCAAAGTAAGTATAGACACACCTTTGTAAGTCACTCAGCGGTTGATGGAGCTCCGAGCCCATCTCGCAATCCTTCTCGCTACACCTACGTACGAGTGTCACGAGGTTGTTTAGTGCGTCCTGTGTTGATGTCCATGACTCTAGGGATTGCTTGTGACTGGTTGAGATCTGCAGACAAAGACAGAAGTGGGTAAGTTGGGTTTGACATGTGAATTTTTTCCTCACCACTTCAACGGCATTTTGCACCCTGTTGATTACGGTGACTACCTGCTCGATGCTTGGCAGTGTCATTGTCGAGGAAACGGGAAGGCAGGAAAGCGGAGGATAGGTGCCGAG
>QFEY01007310.1:0-17863 GCA_003316435.1 Russula virescens | reverse complement strand
GAAGGTGTTCACGGGTGAAAAAGCGGATGTGGAGGGGACGTTGGACGACGATACGGTCATGGTGGACGAACAAGGCGAGGATATCAAGCCGCAGAAGTGAAAGCAGGAGATTATGCCGTCGTCGATCATGATGGGCTCTTGGGATGGCAACCTATGGGAATCTCGTAGTTCTCGACTGTGGCTTTGAACATAATTTATTTGATACAAGACTAATCGCATTCATGTCACGTACATTGTAGCAATATAATTCATATCCAGTTCTTCAGATCTCGAGACAAAAGAGCAAATATTCGGTATAATTTTGAATGCGCTACAGCACAACGTAGAGAATGGCTGTCAAAAACAAAAGGATAATTAACCAAGCGTTTGACTAATGTGCCATATTAGATAATAAGACTCGTTGTCGACCTGGACCCTTGACACTCCCTTGACCGAAACACACAGAATTACGAAGCGGCCAGTGACCGATCACAATTCATGACACACTCAGGCCGGCAGTCGCTGTACAGGTGCTAGTAAAAGGGAATTGTCCCCGACGTCGTCTATATGGTATATGGAGAAGTGAAACGTGGTGTGGCGTATCATGATCATGTGCTGCAAGTCACTCGCTTGACTCGAAAGTCAAGCATTTTGAACCTCTGACACCAAATCCTCACCAATGACCGCTAACAAGTGAGTCCGAAGAACAGACTATCCCCATCTCTGCTCTGAAGGGACTGATGAGGGCATATTTATTAGCACCACCAAGTCTGCGAACCTCAACGACTCGGATGCCAGTGGCCCGTTTGAAGGGTCAGTGATGAGCAAGCTTTCCGAACTACGTCCCCAAGGAGAAGCACTTTGTGGAGAACAACCTCAAGGTTTGTCATTGGTGTAGCGTCTCCAACAACCATTGACTAATGCCATCTACTGTCCCTGCCAGGCCAGGTGACAATCGGCATACTACCCGACAACGTCCTACTAGACATATTTGACTTCTACAGAAACCATCCCACATCTCATATTTCCGATGATAGCCTTTTTTTCGGCGTGTCATGGAGGTGGAAAATCCTGACACAGGTATGTCAAAGGTGGAAATACATAATCTTTGGATCACCTCGCCGTCTGGACCTGCACGTTGTGTGCACCGATACAACACCTACGAGGACGTCATTGGACATCTGGCCGCCATTTCCTATCATTATATATTGTCGGAACAAGGTGGACGAGAAAGGTGTAGAGAATATCATCGCGGCATTCGAACGTTGCGACCGCATATCCCAGGTCATCATCCGAGATATAGAAGGTACCGCATTGATAAAGTTGGCAGCTGCGATGCAAGAATCTCTTCCAAGTCTGGATCTTCTCTTTCTCAGGTCAACTGCTGAGTCGCCGCCTGTGCTTCCCGAGACATTCTTGGGTGGACCTACGCCGCTGACATGCCCGACTTTAGTTGGCTTGTTTGGCATTCCCTTACCAACATTCCCCAAATTTATTTCATCTAGCACTCGCATCACCTTTCTTCATCTTGAGATCCCAAATTACATCTCGCCCGATGTGATGGTCACTAGCCTGGCCGCCTTGCCCAACCTCAAAAGTTATTCCATTCACTTCACATCCCTTCCATCCCATCCTCTCCAAATCAGTCCGCCTCCTCTCACCCGCGCTGTCCTCCCCACTCTTAATCATTACATCTTCCGTGGAGTTAGCGAGTATTTTGAAGACTTTATCGCTCGAATCGATACACCCCTAATCGATACACTCACCATAATATTCTTCATGATGGACCCCATCTTTGACATTCCACGGTTCTACGATTTCATCGATCGCACAGAAAGGCTCCAGCCATTTAATCAAGCAAGTATGGAGTTTTGCGATCAATATATCATGATCAGATTCGGGTCACCATATCGGCTCCGCTTAGGCATTCGATCCGAAAGGCCTGATCGACAACTTTCATCAATCACACAAATATTCGGCCAGCAATTGCCTCTCCTTTCTCAGGTGGAACAGTTCGAGATCATCCAGTCTCAGTCGGTGAATATAGAGTGGAACGACAACCCAGACTTGGACTCCTCGCTGTGGCTGGAACTATTTGACCTGCTTATTGCAGCGCAGAGTCTGTATGTATCGGAGAGACTGGTGCTCCCCATTGCTGCCGCTCTGCGAGAGCTTACTGGAGGAAATGCCATGGAAGTGCTACCTGGACTAAACCGTCTTTTCTTGGAAGGACTTGAATCATCTGGAGCTGTGGACGAAGGCATAAAATCATTTGTTACTTCCCGACAAATATCTGGTCACCCCATAACCATCCAAGGCTGGAAACCAGAGTTACGTACTGAATAATGATCGACGATTTCCTTGCAGTGCGTCACAGATGTACATACATCTGATTTTTTCTTAGGATATCTCCGCACAGTACCATTGTTATGCCCTTGTAGATGGACTGTACTCCCATTTCTACAACTTCCTTTTTTTGCTATCCCCACCATTATGCCTTTCATAAATACTATGGATAGAACTTGAACGGCTTCCCGGAAGCAGTGTCAACGAGTCAGTCATGGGATTGAAGGAAAGCATCCCTTGATCATTTGGTTGTCCACTCAGCCACCATGCCGGTGAGTTGGTAGCTGTTTCAGTTGGCAGTGGGCCCGGCCGGCCTGCTGACAATGACAATGCTAACTAATCTGGGAAGGAAGTAAAACGAACTCCCAAGTAAAAGTATGTTTCGCTTATACGGCACAAGGCGAAACGTATCGCTCGCAATAACACCCTATATTCACATAGTAGTACCTCCACAAAAGGTGACAGATTGAATAACGGAGCGAAGCCAAATGCGGTTTAATTTTAAACTACCAGCAGTTCTAGGTCATGCCCAAGGCCCCAAGTACGAGTAACCATAGTAAATGGTCTATTATCTATTCAGACATTCGAGACTATTATGCCTACATACATGTACAACGCAGAGTGAACAATGCCGTCTGTAAAATTCATATTTCATATGAAAGGATTGTGAAGGAGATAAGAACGGAATCACCGTACGATCCAGCAGCGGATCGCAAGGCAGACACTTCTGGGGCAACGCTTCTCTCGCACGGGCTGCTCGCGCCGGGCCTCTTCTAGTGTAAAGGAGGGGTGTCCCAGTAGTATCTGTCGCGAATCGCGAGGCACAAGATGTCGGCGCACAACGGGACGCGAAGACGGATTGCCCGGCTTCGCAATGCCGGCACAGTGGACAGCTGCCTCGCCGTCTGCGATGACTCAGACTTGATGCTTGATGGGCAATGTCAACTAACTTGGATCAGAGAGGCCCTAGCCCATTCTGTGGGCCATGGCGCTCTCGATGATGCTCGCGCAACTTGCGGAGCCACGCTCTGCGAATGTATGCGTCATGTTCTCCGCAGATCCCGAGACCGTCATGCCCCAGGAGGGTGCGGCGCTCAGCCAGCGGGGGATGAACGCGGGCCTGCACGAGGTGTTCATGCGTCTATTGCTCCTGCTCGCCGTGCAGCACCGCGTTCCTCCCGAGGGCATGGTACGCCGACTTTTCTTGTTCTCTGAGATGCAGTTTGATGCCGCGGATGGCACGGGGAAGGATGCGGGGAAGTGGGAGACGAATCACGACGCCACCGCACGCGCTTATGCCGAGGCGGTGTACGACGTGCCTGAGATCGCGTATTGAATTCTAGCTGGTTGGCTCAACGGTTCCCGTCGAGGCGGAGAGGAAGGGCATCGCATTCATGAGCGAGTTTAGTCCCGCCACGATGAAGGTATTCGCGGGTGAAGAATCGTATGTGGAGGAGACGTTGGACAACGGGCCGATACAGTGGACGAACAAGGGGGGGGGGGAGTGAACTTGAAGCCCCAGAAGCGGAAGCAGGAGATCACGGCGTTGATGCGGGGTGTGGGTAAATCATGACAACTAGTCTTGTGTGTAACTCACATCAAATTACCACTTCACCGGCAACATGCTTTTCTGCGTTTGGTTTACTAATGACATCGATCTTTTGATTGGGAATCTTGTGCGATTGGACGATAACTGGTGAGGAATTCAATTCTTATTTTGATAAACATATGAAAAACAGTGTTATGATTATCTTTCACTCTGAGCCCATCCGAGTTGTGGGCGCAATTACTGTAAACGCATCGCGATTGGGTCAATGAAAATGCTCTAAGACGTTCTGCAACCGCCGCGAGTTTGTGGACTGGCCGCCGTGCTGAGCCGCTACCTCTGCCGGATACTGCTATAGAATGACCGGATCAGACTCGGAAACAGGAAGCGCTAGTATGTACCCTCACCCAAAACTGATCGGCCCATTCACACGTCTACGGACCACCACTGCGTATCATCCAGTAATACAACCGCCTTCGCTGCGGTTCGCCTAGCGATGATCTGAAAACCATCGGCTATCAATCGACTCGGGTAACCCTTACGTCAACCTCAATCTGGGGAACATCCGCGGTATGCCAGGCTAGGTATCACGTGCGAGAAAATTTGTAAAAAATGGTGCACTCAATGAACCACTGGAATTCAAAACATATTGCACCAATCAACTATCTGTAATGTAGAGGTCATGGCTTTACAGTAAATGACCGAAGGGCAAACAATGAGGTTTGAAGCTTGACGGCCGAAGGCTTCAGGAGCCACCGGAATTCAAGAAGGACTGCACCAATCAACTCTCTGTAATGTAGACATCATGGCTTTCATTGACCAAAGGGCAAACAATGAAGTTTGAGGATTTTGGGAGTGTTTTCGGGGGTGTTTTGGGATCTCGGGATTGTGTGATTTTTCTCACAAATTTTCTCGCGCGCGACAACTTGAAGTCACCTGAAAAACACAGTGAAGTCTCGTTGACTGTGTCACTTGACAACCTAGGCGAAAATCAGTTCAGGCTCATCTGAATAGAGGATACCCCGTGCTTCACATGGTGGCCGTTGGAGGCCTCACGGTGAGGCTTTGTTTTTGCCTTTTTGGCAATTTTGACGCAACAGCCCAGATCCCGACAAGATAATGACAAGATTGTTCCTTTCCGTCGATTTCAAAACATCGGGATGAAACATTTGGCGTTCCTGGAAACGGTGACCCTGGAACAGTGACAGTTGGTCCCCATCGGACGTGTCTTCTTTTGTTAAATTGAGAACTTTTTGATCATTCATTCGAGACTGTATTGCAATTGCAGGGCTCTGCCTCTTGTGGAAGACCGTCGTTGTTTCGAGAAAGCTAAGATCGTTGTCTCCGGACTACGTACTTAAATACAGGTCGAATACAGCTATGCTCTCCGAGTCCGTGGGCCCTACTTCAACTGTAAACCGCCTGACTTGACACAAGGACATGTCTGGATCAGCTGTCGTGGACATACGAGGTAGCTACGGGGTCGCCTTCATAGGGCTAATTTTCAGCACTTTGTGCGTCTTCTCTCTTTCCCCCATGACCCAAATCCCTTGCTGAATTGATGGACTCCCAGCCTTAATGGTGTGACAATAACTCAGACGTAAGTGGAGGGACCCACCTTCCCTAAGTTGTCCGAGTCAGTTAGCTTACACATTAGCACTCGGGCCCGGGTCTTTCAGATGGATTTATTACCGGTAACACATTCTCCTTCTTCCACGTTTTATATCATATTGAATAGTCCTAGGCAATATCAGGGTCGCGATCCGAAGGCTGTCAGAGTATTTATTGCAATTTTAATGTACGTACGATCTTTCACCCTAATCGTCGTGTCTCAGAGAATCCACTTTCTTAGTATCCTAGACACTGTGCATACAATTTTATGCTGTCATGGTGTCTATTGGTGAGACTGAAACCGTCTTCACCGTCTGCTGTACTGATCATATTAGGTACCTGGTCCTAAATTTCGGTAATGCCGATATCCTAGCTACCAGCGTGTGGTAAGTCGGCTCATTCTGTTGGATGTAGTATTGCGTCTAATTCTCCTCCAATTCTGAACGTACTGTAGGTCGATAAATGTACGTTGTCATTCAACGTATATTCTTCGATTTTATAACACATCGTACTTTGCTGATGTTACATAGACTCAAGTCTGCGTCAATGTGTGCACCGCATTCTCCTATGCATCATGTAGCTTGCTGATGATTTGTATAGGGTACCATCGGGTTTTTGGTACAGCTGTTTGTATTTCCATCCTGCGTCTTGCTCGCCAGTTTCCCTGATCACTATTTGGAAAAGCTTCTATGCGAGACGAGTTTATGCCCGTAAGTGTTCGTTTTGCAGCCTTTCGGGACTCCAATCATGACGCGATTGCCTAACAGTAAGCAAAAGCGTTGTCATCCCAATACTCATTGTAAGTACACGGACTAGCTTAACTGGGCACTTCCTAACGCCCATGAATAGGCAATACTTGGTGCAATTACCTGCAGTACGTTTGATGGCACCTGAGTATCTAATGTCTTTGGCTGACATCCCTTTAGCCTTTACGTTTGGTGAGTTTTCCTTTCTTATTCTTGTCAATCGCCTTGTTTAATTTCGTTTTACACCACTCCAGTATTCACTATCAGATCGTGTGTATAATCTAGCAGAGTATTTCTCCGGAAATCTGATGCCCGATTCCAGATCTGCGCTCGTGCAATTTTCTCGTATTGCCACCTTGAAGGTATGACCTCACATCTAATAGCTCTTGGGTCCACTGATGGCCTGGTTTGAGTAGTGGGTTGCAAGCATAAACCTGTCCGTGGGCGCTGCGGCAGACATTATAATCGCTGGGGCTATGTGTTGGTATCTCTATAACAAAAGAACGGGCTTCGCAAGGTGAGCGCTTGTCTTTTCCTCTCCGCAGCGGAGACTGACACACTGTATAGAACGGACTCCCTGATTGTCACCCTGATGACCTACAGTATCAATTCTGGCCTGTTGACGAGGTGAGAATCTATACATCGGTTGACTCGACCACGTCGACGAACATAAGTAGCATCCTTGGTATCTGCGCGCTTGGCACTGTAAGACCTCTCTTATGATCTTATGCCCGAGTACATTCCTCATAACATTACCAGTTCGCGGTCAATCCGGCTAAATATTTTCATGTTGCGGATGCGCTTTTCTGGTTAATGGGAAAATGTATGTTTGGATTGTCGTCGAATGACAAGTAGTAAACACACTGACATTACGATAGGCTACGTGAACTCATTCCTTGCCATGTAAGCGCAATATTTGCCTTCATGCAGGTTTTGGCATTTACCGCCTTCAGGTTGAACAATCGCGACAATATCCAAGCGCAGTGTTCCAATGCTACCCCGAGCAAAACGTTCCAGTTGGATTCTGTTCATTCGAAACGAAAGTCCCACAAGTCCAAGACTGGTCCAACTTCTGTTTCTGTCACCGTGCACAGGACGGCCACTACGGACTTCGCAACGGCTGACCATTCTTTCGACAAAGAAGAAGACTTGGACAAGCAGGTACGAATTCTTCACATTGTTCTGGCACGCCATGATTGAGATAGATGTCTTTCTGAAGGAGGGAACATTCCTCTCGTCTCTACACCATGAATCACCCACGTCCGTGTCAGGCGTATAGTTTCGTGGCCAAAATACGGCAACTGTGTGGTCAGGTGCTGTCAGTACAAGGTTCTTGATACATCGCATGGGTACTAGTAGTACTATGATACCATTTCGAAGGCGAGTTTGTCTTGGGAGATAATAAATCTCATATCCGAAAAACAATAGTGCGTGAGGACATGATTGTAAGGCGACAGCGCGCCGTGGCCTCGGAAACTAGTGCCACAAGCCTTGCAGTGCGGGCCATCTCCGAGTTTAAGTCCTGAATCTGGCCGCCCTATTGCGCTGCCCCCTTGTTGGGTGATTCGTCTACTAACTGCCCTTCCCTCCTCGCTCAAAGCCTTTCGACTGCGCAGCATCGTTGGTCGATGCCACAAGACCATATGTCGTGCTCTGGACCACGCTCTATTCTATACTTTATTTTGCATCAGGTAGCTTCCCTCGATCGTTTTGGTCTTCCCCTCACCTCCGTTTCCTTCGCAATCGCTGTGCCCTATTTGAAGACCACTCACGTCCGTTTATGCAGATTCCTCATCTTAAAGGTCTTCACGCTGCTCACTACTCACTCCAAGGACCAAGTATCGGATCCTTTACTGTGCATATACTAGTAGCTCCTTGCTGGTAATATAAAAAGCAGTCGCGTCGTCCTCGAAGAACAGCGATGCTCAGCCCCTTATTTGCCTCGTTTCTTTTGTGAGAATCGCGCTCTCTCTCTCCCAGCTTCCCGGCAACAAACCGAGCTAGCATGCTGTCGCTCGTCTGTTCCGACTCAGCTCGAAGGCCCTGGCTTGGGCTCGGCTTTGTGGGGGCTCGGGCTTTTCTATACCTTGAGCTGAGCCCAGGTAGAAGGCTCGGGCTCGGCTCGGCTCAGGCTCAGCAGCTCAAAGGGAGATATAATATGAATACGAGTTGGGAGCGCGAGAATAAGAGACGGGTGCGCGGACCGGAGGTCCCGCGCGGCCGTGTAGTGGCGAGGTAGCGGAATGAATGGAACAAGTTGAATCGGGTCGCGCAACGCCCAAACCTCTTTCCCGAAGGCGAGAAATAAAACGGAAAGATAGAAGCAGTGGTGGTACAGCGCCCACACGGCGCAAAACCACACAGAAAAGGAAATGCGACAGGGTGCGCGAGGTTGAAGAGGTGACTGGAGCGAAGGAAACGCCGGGTGCACGAGGCTGTGTGTCAGTTGCGCATTTTGGGTCAATGTAAATTGTCGGAGCGAGTGTACACCATTTGATTGCTCGGGATCTTCAGGCTATGAAGCGGTGTGGGTATCGAGGGCGAGAGGGACGTCGATGCTGCGCAATTCCGAAGGCGCGCTCTACGAGTGCCTCCCTTACACCACCATTGGGTGTTCTGGGCGTTATAGTGATGCAGGCCTGTATTTACGACGCCTCAGCAATCGGTTGTGTTATCGTCATGGTCTGCGTGCCGAAGATAAAACCTAAGCGACTCGGACGCGTCATTATTGGACTATTTGCACTTGCAAGCCCTGCCAAGCACGTGACTTTAAGTACCATCGCATGGCATGTTTCCATGACATCAGAGAATCCAATCCCCTGGGGCTATACAGTAGGTCCGTCGTCTATGCTCGGTCCATGCGGCAGTTTCTATTTCTTTCAGTATTTCAGCCACCTCCTCAGCCTCCCTAGGCCGAAGAAAATGTCATCCCATCTGATGATCCGCATCTCAGGCTGGTCATGATAGAAAAACATTTCCCGATGCACAAGTTGAAAGGAGACGAGTTGAATAACGGAGCGAAGCCAATGCAATCTAGTTTTAATCTGCCAGCAGCTCTGGGTCATGCCCAGGTACGAGTAGCTGAAATGATTACTGTCTGCTCAGCATGTTAGAGGTCATTATACCAACCTACATAATACGCAGAGTGAACAATGCCATCTATAAATATCGTCTTTCGTACAAAAGAAAATCGTGAAGGAGAGACAAGAACAAAAATATCCGTATGTACCAGCAACGGAGTTCACAAAGCAACGCCAAACGATGGTTCTTCATCACTATCTCCACCACGACGATCTTGATCTTTCTCGTGCTTGTTTTCATCGTGTTCGTGTGTAAACCCTTGACTCTCCGGATCTCCATCAAGGTTAAAACCATTCCCCCGCGGTGTTTTCTCACCAAGGTCTACAGCCGTCGTCGACCCGAGAGGTGGGGTTTGGACCACCATTGGAGACAGCTTGACGCTCCCCGTCGATGAGGATATCGATCCCCGTGAGATTTGCGTCCACGGAGCTTCTTGAGACGGCGGTACCGGGGATACAGCGGTGCTCGATGGTGCGCTTGCGCTCGAGAAGGGCAATTTCTGCGTCTGCGTCGACAATCTTGCCGCGCGTGAAGCAAAAAATGACCCAACACTCGCACCCCATCCGCTCAGCCGTTCTTTTGCTTGTATTGCCGTCGTTTCTACGCTCGTAGGAGCAGGGGCAGCCGTGGAGGGCGGCGAGTTGGTGAGTACGCCACCATCTAACACCTCTGATCGCGAGATCACCGTTCCCGAACTTGTGCTAGTACTGCCGACGGACAGGGACGACGCAGATCGCTGAATAAACCGGCCCTTGACCCCTTCAACGGCTTTGAAGAAGTTCGTGGAGCCAGCGGTGATGGTACGCGAGATCGCTTCCTTTGTCGGTGCAAGTTGCTGTTCAAGTTTGAGTTCTTGGATGCCTTCAGAGAGACGAAGGGTCATGTCAGATATTGCACTAGGCTTCTCATTACATGGGTGTCTGTGGTGGCGGAGAGAAAATTAACCAACTATCAATTCGGAGATGAAAGAGGATTGTCTACCGTGGCTCAATAATGTCAAATAACATCGGATCTGTGATTCTCTGCCATACTTCGAACGCATTCGTGCGTTTGAACTCGGCTATCCAGACCGGATTAAAGTCATTGAGTGTATTTTGGTCCCCGCCTTAGGAGCACGTGACAAATCAGTAAATAGCGAATGAGCGGACGAGGGGATCAAACCAGATCCAGGGGTGATAAGAACCCCGCTGTTCTCCCCTTTCACGAGGAAATCGCCATACTTCACGGAGGCGAGCGCCGCATAGATATACTCTTCGAACTTCGGGCCAGGGGCCTTAATACTGCATCCCAACGCACAACAAAGGACGCACCTTTAATCGCAGATAGTCATCACTACCTTTGAACCTCCTACAGATACTCGCCTCTAGCAACAAAACATGCAGGATTCAAGAAAGCCCCACTCACCGCATGCCGTCCTCGGTATCCCACGTATCATTGACATCTTTTACCACCTCATCTATCCACTTCCTGTCAGCAGGAGTAAGAGAAACTGCGCGTTCAATCTTTGGGTCTCGAAACTCGATAGAACATGATTCAACGTCGACGAGCAATTCAATCTCTTTCTGCTGGCGTATGATCGCGTTCGTGCTCCCGCAAAGGAAGGAACGGGTGTGAGACTTAATGAGGTCGAGCTGCTGCAAGGGAAGGTAGGGTTGGAAGAATGCGTCCTGTGCCAGTTTTTGCATGAGCCAAAGCCACATTCATTTGGCAAAACGAGAACCTTTCCGAAGAGATCCAATGGGAGGCCGACGTATGCCTGTAGACTTCGGCGATCCGAGGTACGGAGCGACGTCGGTTGGGAGAGCGTGGGAGCACGAGAGGCCAATGGAGGTGACCCACAGTCTTGTAGCGTATGAAGAAGGCCTAGGACAGTCAATGAGAGCCTGCGCGGTGAAATATCCAAGGAGATGTACCTGGTATAAGTGAGATTAGCGAATATTGATATGTACATAGTCGTTCGACTGGATGCCCATAAAATAATATCTAAAGTTATCAATTTCGATCGGTGTTCGACTGAATAAATAGTAAGCTGACCTTTCTCTGCAAAATCAATGCCTTGACAAGTACTAGAGTACGATGACGGAATTCATGAACCAGTTCACGGCTAGCACAATGGTGAGGGGGCGCCAAAGATACGATGGGACTTCACTCACAGGGACGTCCCTATTGGGCATATCAACATCGATTCCTGGAAGAAAGGAGAAGACTCGTACCCATGTAAAGCCCACTCTCTGTAAGCTGAGCACCCAAAGATCCCTGAAGCGACTCGTAAAACTGGACAAGTAAGTGGGTATTGGTGAAGTCCCTTGAGCAAGATCAGCAAGTGGTAGCTGTGAGAAGAGGGACACATACTTCTGCTCAAAAAGTGCCAGAGTAATGACACCCAGACGATCGCGAATCGGACCAAATACAGGCTTGGATGCGAGAACCACGACCGCTTTTTGTACCGTCGAGCGGGTCACGTCCTCCTCCTTTACAAGAAGAGAAGATGTCGCGATTTGACGATTACATCTAGAGGCACGTCAACGAACCAATATTACAGCAGGTATGATTTGCCTCACGATATCCCGAATATGGTGTTCGGGTTTGGGACACTGGGGACAAGGTGGAAATATGAATAATCTTCGGTAGCCTATACGAAATCAGGTGAGACATCAAGGGGATGCTGCTTGGTTGGCGTACAAGATGTGCTCCGTCAGGTAGGGCCAGGAATGGAAGAACTTTGTTAATCTCCTCGTCCTCAAAGATGCTCCCAACAGAAAACTGTATCCGCGGCCCGACCTATGGTGTGGTAAGCTACTGTGGCTACCCCGACCAGAACAACGCACCTGATGGTTAAAATCCACAAGTGCGATTCCAAGAATCAATGGTCCATTAGATGAGTCCACAAGTAAGCTCTCTGGCCTAGCCTTCCTGGAATATGACGAATTACTAGTGGCCAAGGATGCCACCGACGACTGTGCGGGACTCGATGGTGGATAAACATTGTTCCGCAAGGCTGCGGTTAGCGGGGTCGGGGGTGCTTGTTTGGCGTGTTCATCGAGTGAGTGCTCGCCATGTGAGGTGACAGAGCTTGCACGTCCGTTAAAGAGGCTGCCATCATCTGGGTCCTCGGAGCTTTCGGTCGAAGTGGTGTGAGGATTTGATTGGCGGCGCGACACGTCATTGATAGCGAATTCGGGAACCTTGGGTGAATCGTGGGTTGAAGCGGCGGATGAAGAACTGAAAGATATAGAGTGTTGAGAAGCAGTGTCCGCGTCGTCGTCATGGGCCGCGAGGGCACCGCGTAAATCGAGGGCTAGACGAAGACCTGGGTTGGAATCTCTGGCTTGTTGGGTGTCGTGAGCGTCGTGCGCGTTGTTGTCGGCGGCGATGACGTCGGGATGAGAGGACATGATAGAGTTGGAGTGGCAAGGCACGAAACGAATTAGCAACAAAAGAGGCGCCCTGAGAAGAAGAGGCGCTTCCGTCTTTCTCTCTCGCTTAATCTCATCTCACGTTACCAAACAACGATCAATTCCCGACTTTCCGTGCATATTCCGTGGCCCAGCATCTTTCACGTCTCTTCTCATCATCTTCTTGCGGGTTTGGATACCCAAGGTTCACCGCCATCACTTCTGGGCCATGGTTCCGGGCTAATGTCGTCGGCTTATGCACGGCCTGCCTTTGCTCCTTCCTCCTCACTCGATCCAGTAAGACAACACAAGGATAGGCAGAGAAAAATGTCAAGCTACTTCTCCGGCGGACTCCCGTACTCGAGGTATCTTTGATTGATCGGCTCAATTTCCGCATATTTGACGCTCATCTATTGTGTGGAACTGATGGACAGAAAACTGATCGGACACTCTTCCTGTGTCAACGCCTTGGCATTTTCCTCCGGAGAAGGGAGATGGCTAGCGAGTGCTGGAGACGGTGAGCCTCTCCTCTACTAGGATAGCTGGTATGACTAGACCGTTTTGGGGCATACAGATCGCGTTATCAAGCTGTGGGATTTGCACCAAGAAGACGTGACGGCGCCGTCATGCTCATTTAGCGGACCTGGTGTCAGTCGTTGACGAGCCATCTTTGCGGCTACATGCTGATATCATTTCGTGAAAGTCGAATGTGTTCACGGTCGCGTTCTCCGCATCAAATCAATATGTATATTCGTGCGCGTCTCGTCCGGAAATAACACGTCAATCTGAATTCATGTCTCTGCTATTTTTAGTGGTGGAGCAGACGATATGGTCCTCAAATATGATTTGACACGCTATACCACGAACAGGCTGGAAGGCGACGGGCCAATCCAAACTTATAACCAGCACACCGTTAGTGCCATCCTGGATTATTATGTCGGGCACTGAAGGAACGCGTAGGACTTTATTCGGAGCGTCTCCTGTCATCCCTATCAGGACGAGGTCTTCATGAGCGCGAGGTCGGTATAAGAATATTCTTTCTTCGGAGTCCATCTCAATGTGCATTAGCGAAGATGGCTGTATCATGCTTCATGACGGTCGCGCAGGATCACAAATGACCCGCGCCCAGGCAACCCTGCAACAGGCGGCCGAGTTCTCAGGCGCATTCTTCCATCCACTAATGGAACATTTATTTGCTACAAGCGATGTCCGTGGTAACGTTCGTCTTCGTGATACGCGTATGGCGTTCGGGCCACTACGCCAGAGAACAAAGGAGGGCATTGTACTTAAGGTTATTCGTGCTCCTTCGTGCCACTTCACTTTAACCCCACTGATGACCCAATTCTCATTGATCATCAGTATGTTACAAGAATAACAAAGCGAACTGTTCCGACATACATCCGGCCTGAGACAAGTAGCATTACATGGGACCGTGATGGCAAGTTTTGATAATCGTGATGTTTTAACGTCCTAACCAGCCTGCACTAGGGTCCAAACTTGGCGTAACCTTTCTTGTGCGTGAGAATAGCACTGTACTTCTTGGGATAACCTAATTTATGGTCCAAATCAGCACTGGTTTCCGACCATTTACACCCTCTCCGATCCATATCCGATTGCGGTGTGTAGCGGGCGCAATCTTCCAGACGGCACCCCTTCTCCGCCCGACGCCCGCACGTTTTCTGATTCTACCACAATGAAGGTACGGCCTTCTGCCTCCTTGCAAACGACCCCGATACTCATGTGTGTAGCATGGTTCCTTTGGCGGAAGCGGGCTCATCACGGGCGGCGAGACGTATTACTCATCAGGTTCTGATGACTTCAGAGGATACTTGTGGCAGATCCCATCATCGGCCACACTCAACAACGAAAGACAGGTTATCGGTGCGGACGACTGGCTGAATGGGGAAGAGGATGGTACTGTTGGTTCGCATCGTCTCCTTGCTGCTTTCCTTTTGGATGTACGCTGAGTAATATCCCCAGCATTCACCAGTTCGTCCTATTCTAGCGAAAAATACGTCCCCACAGAACTCTCCACGCCACTGACGCGTCTATGTGGTGCGCATTCGTTAACTCCTTCCCTCTAACTCGATTAAACCACCTTTTCAAGGCCATTTATCAATTGTCAATAGCACGCTCATCCATCCTGTGCTTCCTATCATCGCTACTGCGGGTATTGAACGACAGGTCCTACTACATTCTCCTACGCCGAATACGCCATGGGGGTCAAACTTACCACTCACACCCACCACGACGCGACCCCTGCCAAACGGAGGGCCCACCGCGGCGGATCCATCGGTCCTGCGGCTATTGATGCGACTTAGCACCATTATGGAAACCGACGAGTCAATGGGCGAGGACGCGCGCTCCATCACATATTTTGACATGTATGTCACAACCTTCCATTCCAGTTTCTTTGCGCTTTCCAGTCTAAGCGGACATTAACGGGCCCCAAATTTAGGATTCTGCAACGGGAGGGCGAACGGGACTTGTTTGCATTACGGCCACCGGCGATGCCATCAGATGACGATGCGGATGATAGGCATGAGATTGCCAGTGATATGGATTCCTCGGACGATGACGATACGCAGGAAGAGCAGGTCTAAGTAGAGCTATGAGATATGACTCTATCGACTGCTTCATTTCTTCTACAGGCTTCACTGAGAAGGCCTACGATATTGTCACCGTAGTAAATGGATATTGTATTCCGTATTCAAATGAAAATTATGTGATTTGACCTATCCGCAGCATTCTCTTCATCGATTCGGGAACTGAACTGCGCCCGTTTTCTTGATGTGTCGGAGTGACACCCGAGCTGACCGAGGTGGTACAAGCTGTATCCGCCAATCAGCATTCAGAAACTGCGTGATAAGATATTTTGGGCCCCAGAAGGCAACTCGAAGCAGATGGAGCTGAATTCATAGTTCGTACTGTAACTCATAACCCAGCTCAGGTACTGTTGCTTACCCACATGTCGGACAGCTCCCTGGATCCAGTCAGTCACGGCTGGTCACCTCAATTCTGGGTTTGTTGCTCCAAAAAACTTGGGATTGAAAGCTATGAATAACTACCTTCACCCCACATTTAAATTATTTTATTAGTTCTTTGTGTTGAGCATAGGCATCGTGTCCGGGCTATCCGGTATGTGGGTAAACAACAGTATATCAACTCTCTGCCAACACTATGGTCCCTCAGCGGCATGTCACCGACCTTCGTTGGTCAATCTAGTGTAGAAATTTCTTCAGGAAAGTGGGCGCGGACAAATGTCGCATTTAGAGTCCACTTGAAACCGTGCATTATCGTAGGTACCCTAAATCCATGTCCGAGGCTAATAAACAAATCATTAAGAAATTTTCGGCCCCATGTATGAACGAGCCCGTCGAGCTCGATCGCCGCCTGGTAGTGACGGTCGGACGAGGACGATTTGTGTCTGAGTTTCGTGAGTGTTACTACTATCTGATTTGGTTCAAGCGATACGCGCCCGAGATTTTTCCAGATTTGCGCGCCGATCGTTCGATACTCTGAGCCGTTCTCAGTTTTCTGGAAGATTTAGCAGTTCTTCTAATGATCTAGTACAGTGCTCTAAAACACGTATATATTCCGACTCGGAGTCGTATGAAATGGTTTGTATCCTCAGGTACCGACTTACCCGCGCACGCTCTGAGATTGCCTAGCCCTAGATACATCCTTCGTGATGTGATCAATCATCACTGGCGTCCTGGCCTCGATCGAGCTAAATTTAGGCTTGGGCCGCCCGTCAGAACGGCGCGCCGTTGCACCTGAATTGCGGGTCACCAGACCAAGTGCTATGAAGCGTGCCGCGATCACAGATTATTGATTTGTCTCCCAAAACTTTCATCGCGCGAGCTCGAAACAAACATTGATTCACTCGTATCTGATACGCGAATTCCCGGTCGCTCTTGCAACCAGGGTATCAACAAACACAACAACAGATATTGGGGACATACGGTTCGTAGATATACACTTTGACAACTCCTTTCATTCAACCTTTATTTCTCGAAACCGCACTCACATCTGGTTTACTTCCTCACATCGTACACAACCCGCCCGCCATTCCATGCATACGGATAGTTACGTTGGAACCAGTTACGCACCGTGCGCCGTTCAGCTAGACGCGGAGTTGTCGCGTACGATCCACCAAGCTTTCGACATACTCCGTGAGCACACGTGGCGAGAAAAAGTCACCATAAAAGAATAAATGCATGACACGTACCACAACATTGTGAAGCGTGTCGAAGAAGTCGGCTGAATATCCAGGATACAACTTGGAAGGCACAAAGCCTTCATATCCCTCGAAAACAGTCGAAGTCCACTCCCATATGCCGCCGTTGTGGCCCCGGCCCCCATCTTCTACGCCAGTCGTTGCGCTGTAGATGCACGATGCACCTCAAAATATATCTCGTATTTGTCCCAGTACGGAAAGGTACTCACGGAATAGGATGCCAGTTACGAAATCCCACATTCCTTCCTCCTTCATAGCCAATCTCGAAGTTATCGTAAAATAGTTGGAGTTCTGCCTCGGTCGGAAGACGTCCGCCACGAACAATCGCGTACGCAGAGAGACTGTCATAATCAGTAATCACTGGCCAGTGGTGGGCTATCTTCATCGGAACCGGTCCATGAAGTGTGCGGACCTAGGCATTCACAGAAAAAGGTCTCAACAGCTGATCAAAACGGGATACGTGTAGTCAACTTTGCTTACCAGAACCTCGCCATTCTGGATCACCCACGATTTCGGTATCGGCACCTTCCCTTCAGCGGTTTTCCAGAATTCGTAGAATTGGCCGTTAGTGATAGGACGCCACTCGATCCGGAACTCCCCAACCTCGACCTTGTGTCGTGGGTGTTCATTATCCCACCCAAACTCGTGGTCCTTCACATCCACGGTCGCATCGTCAGCCTCGACATCATCATGTCCAAGCTCTATAGTAGCGGGTCCAAGCGTGACGGTAACATTGGGAGGCTCAGGAGCAGTATCCCAGGCCTTGGCAAGAGATTCCCAACAAGGAGTGGCAAATCCGCCTATAGATGGCGGGATTGTGCCGGTGCCTGCACGCTGAATGAGCATATACAGCAGTGTCTATAGTTCCTATTAACAAAGGTTCAGGGTGACAATATGAGGCAGGTCCCCTACCTCGTTG
>QFEY01007308.1:0-15355 GCA_003316435.1 Russula virescens | reverse complement strand
GGTCCTCCCACCATCAAGAGTCAGTTATTCATCGCGTCAACAAATATCGAATCTTGGACCCCTGCACCCACCAATTCTAATACGTCTGGTCCACCCACTTCGACTACGAATGCGCGTGCGGATAGCAAGGAAAGATCATTGCTTCAGACTCTCGCCGGTCTTACTGTATGTGATATCAACAAAGCTCACACAGCTCTGGCACTTCCACTGATTTGATTAGGGCACGACCATCACCCTCACTACCAAAGCTGGGAAACGCTACGAGGGCGTCATAGCCTCGACTTCCGGGGAAAGAAATGTGGCCGGACTCACTCTACGCGACGCTAAGGAACTCTCTGCTCCCGGTTCCGCTCTCAAGGACCAGCTCTTTATTCCTGCGCCTGATATCGACACCTGGTCCTCTGGTCCTGCGGATGCTAAGGTTCCAAACGGGGATTGTACGTATTACCGATTCTTTATGCACATTTCTCACTCTTAACACTTCCATTATGCAGCATTCAAGACTGATACTGACATTAGCCAAAAGGCACCGCGGCGCGAGCGTGAGCTTCAGGCCTGGCAGTCTGACTTGGTCCCACCTTCAGCTGCATCCGCTGGGCCTACACATGGACAGCACACTGGTCCACCTACTGACGACGTCACATTCGGTACTGGGTCCTCAGGACACGCGGGATGGAATCAGTTTACTGCCAACGAAAAGTTGTTTGGTGTCAAGACTGGTTTTGACGAGGAGTTGTATACTACCAAGCTGGACCGATCTGGTGCCGATTTTGCCGAGCGAGAGAAGAGAGCACAAGCATTGGCGAACGAGATCATGCGAGTACGTTGGTGGAAACAATTCTCCAACTTTCTGAATATTTACAGAAGCTTTTCAGGGTACAACGAATAACTCACACATCATGGAAGAGCGCATCATGAACAACGTCGAAGACGGTGGAGCAAACGAGGAGGAAAAGTAAGTCGTGTATTTTTCCTTCTCACCAATAGCGATTCATTGAGTGCTTGCAGGTACGGTGCGGTCGTTCGTGGTTCGAATGCCTATATTCCTCCGGGAGCGAGGAAAAACCTCCCTCTTGCCCCTGCTGCGCCCTCTGCGTCGAGTGGTGCTACTACTAAGGGACGTGATGTCCCGAAGGTGTCCATTAACGCTCCGGATGGTTCCAATGTACCCCAATCCGATACATCCACGCCGGCCTCATCGTCCAAAGCACCTTCCCCCACTCCTTCCTCGTCCCAGAAGGTAATTCCTTGGCCAATTGCACCCGCACGGCTAATCGTAAACTCTCAATGTTGTACAGCCACCGGCAGATGCACTTCCTGCGTTCCGTGAATTCGTGACGCACGAGAAGCAGCGGTTGACTCAGAAGCGTCAGGCATTAGTTAAGAACGAGAGGGAGAAGCGCATGGCTGAGCTGCTCAAGTTTAGCCAAGGTTTCAAGGTGATTATCCCCTAATTTTTGTGCCATTGTTCTCTCAAGTCCATCCGCGGCTAGTTGAACAAACCCATTCCGGATGATCTCGTGCAAATTCTCGCAAAAGATGAGGAAAAGCAGCGTGCCATTAGAGAAAAATCCGTCAAGGACGCTGCGTCCGCTCAGGCGCGCACGATCGGCGCTACTGCGGCGCTTAGTGCGACGCCTGCAGCTAACCCACCTACACCCACGGTTGCGAATAGGGTTGTACCATCCAACTCTGGTAATGTCTCAGGCACCGGTTCCACTTCGAAGCTCGTTGGCAGTCCTTCCGTTGTCACTGCCAAGACACCTCCCGCCGGCGCCGCCAAGGGAAGGGTTAGTATGGTTATTCAGCCCATCCCACCCTTCAAGGGCAAGAAGGCGCAATCCGCCGCTCAGCCGTCTAATAGTTCAACGCAAACCACGACAAAGGCTTCAGGACCAGGCCCAGTGTCACAGACTATCAAGAATACCGAGACTGCAAAGGCAGATAGCGCTGCGAACAAGTTAAATGTCAATGCGACATCTTTCAGGCCCAATCCAAAGGCTGTGGCATTTACTCCGGTAAACTTCCCATCGCTTCCGTCCATGAAAGCTCGCTGATGTCCCTGATTGTCATCTCAGGCTTCCCCGAATACAGCTGTGGGTGCATCAGCAAACTCGTCGCCCAAGAACAAGCCTGAAGGCGTATGTAGACTTTATGTGCGGTGCACGCATTGATCTCATAGAAACGTTTTCTGTAGTCCTCAGCTTCTCCACCTGTGCCTAATCCCTTCTTTGGGAAAGTGGCGCCTAAGAAGGCACTTGTACACGTCAAGGATGACTTCAATCCGTTCAAATTCAACAAGGTCGCCGAGGCGAGCGCCGTCAGTGCGTATCAGACAGTCTAGTCCAATTTTTCCCGTGATCACACGCTATTTTGGTCAGGTGCAAGCTGGCCATATCAGGGCAAGCGGTATATGCAGCTGTTCCCACCTGTTCAGGCGCCGCCACCGCAACAATCGCCGCATATGGTCCCTCCTGGGCCACCGCCAATGCCGCCGCCCCCTTATGAGGAAGATCAGTCAATTGCTCGCGGGTATGTGTACGCATATCCTCCGTATGCGTATCCTGGACAGGTGCGTCATCCAAACTGATCTCGCTTGGAACTATTTGAGTGATGCGCCTCGTAGCCTATGATGCCTGGCATGGCACCACCACCTCCAGGCACTTACATTCCTGGCCCCTTCGTGCAACCCATGCCTTATCCTCCGACCATGCCACCACCGAACGGTACTAATTTGGCTTTTTCTCCTCCCTTTACTAAGTTTTTCCACTCAGCGGCCATGTACGCATCGCCGCAGATGGGTCAGATGCCACGTATGTCCCTAAATTTTGATTTTAGCCTGTTAGGCACTTAACGCATCTTCAGCTCCGCAAGCCTATATGCAAGCTCCACCTCCTGGACAGTATCCACCGCCGCCAAACGGCGCGGGCCCGAGGCCTTCCATGCCCCCTACCCCAATCCCAGCACACGCACATCCATACTATCACCAAAGCCCCCAACGTACGTCACATAATATTTCTTTCCGCGCCATTGTTCAGACCGTTCATTCTACATCCCAGTCCCTCAAGCTGTCCCGTATCCAATGATGATGCCCCCGCCTGGTGGGCCAGGTGGCCCGCCTCACGGCTACGATGGAGGGCCTGCACCACCTGTGCCCATGGGTGGCGTTGGCCACGCATGATGTATGAGATCATTCGTCATTGTTGTCTGTTTGTTTTTTTTCTCTGCTTTCTGCTCGGAGGATATACGTTCTGCGCACAGTTCAGGGCTGCATGGCTACTGTGTACTGCGTCCGCGCCGATTGGTCTGGTGTGGCATAGCTTTGTACCACTGTCACCCTATCCTGTATCGTATGTACGCCGTCCGTGCATTCCGTTCATTTGACGTGCCCGTGCCTGTATCCCACCGTTAATCGTGCATGGAAGTGTATTGCAAAAGGTAGTAACAAAAAACAAAAGAACAAATAATGTGATAATGTGATATGCCCAAAGGTATCCTGCGAGACGGTTGATTTCCATAGAAAATCGATTAGTCACCGCGAATCACGGATAACTCAATTTTCTTCAATAGCCCTTTCAGGGTGTTGCTGCTCCTGTTGCAGTTTGCCTGTAACCACGACTCCATCTCGACTCGCAAGGATGCGAGAGTGTCTGTCACGGGCAATGCGCCGTCGGGATGGACAAGACACGGGTTGAGCAGGACATCGAACAACCGAGACCACAAGTCTGCCTGCCAGTACCGCTTGAACGCCGTCGCGAGTCTGTACTTCGCCCCACTGGACTGCTCGGCGCCAGCGCTATCATGTCGTGGTGTGACGTGCACGATGGAGGATGCCTCGATGTACTTGCCATAGAGCATACAGTACACGATCCCTGCGAGGCCAAAGTAATCCGCCTGGTACGTCCACGGCCCTCCCTCGCGCATCTCGACGCAGTCGCGCGCGTCCGTCGCCCAGTCGGCGACGAACGCCTGTCCGTGAGGAAACATCCGCGTGTCGATCGCGCGTCCAAAGTCGATCAGCTTGATGCCCTTGCTGTGCCAGCCGCCCGCGCCTGTCGGGTCGTACTGCGCTGTCCAGGATGCGGACGACCCCCCACCGCCACTGCTGCTGCCGGGGACGGGGTCTTCTAGGCGGACGAGGCAGTTGTCGATTTTAAGGTCGCCGTGGATGATTCCTGAGTTGTGGAGGCCCTCGAGGAGGCGGAGGAGCTCAATGGTGAAGAACATCACGAGGAGCTCGTCGAGGCATGCGCCTTGTTGTGAGACGCCTGCTGGGCTAGCGCGGTTGATGATGTCGAGCAGGGAGCCCTGCGTGCAGAGATCGAGGACGAGGAAGCTCTCGCCGTGGAAAGTGTACAGGGCTTGTGGGCTGACGACGGATGATCGGAGACGCGTAGGCAGGTCAGCGTGGACCTTGCGCAGCATGCGGAATTCCCAAACGTTGCTGGGCTTGACAACTTTGATCGCGACTCGATGCGATTCTTCGTCTTCTTCGTCCTCGTCGTCATCCTCGTCGGAGTCATCACCCTTAGTCTTGGCTTCAACAACCTTGGCCGCAAACACAGCACCGAAACCACCCTCGCCGAGCTTCTCATACACCTCAAAGTGCACATCTCCGAGCTGTAGAGAGAATGTTTGTCCCTGACTCGACGAACGGCTAGAAGCTCCGCTTGTCCTCATTTGCTTGCGTGCAAATTTCTGCAGATCATCGAGGAGCTCAGATTCCTGGGGCACATGGTGACATTCGGGATCAGTCGGAAGGAGAGAGAGCAGTGTTGAAATGATGGAAGGATCAAAAGGATTGCATGGATTTGGTGGGTTGAAAGTGGACGCGGCCAAAATCTTGTCCAATAGGTTCAGCGTCCCAGTCTTCTCTACAAGCGCAGTTTCGGTTTGCAATTCTGAAACGCCTTTTGCCTTGTCAAGATTTAGAATCGTGTGCCCTTCTGATAGACGGAACGGTGGCGGTCGGGAAAACAAGGACTCTTCGTACGACGAAGACGACGTTTCTCCATCATCCGTCGAATGTCGGATGTGCTGGAAATTGACTGCCCGCTGTTGGCCGGAGAAGACATTATCCCTTCGAACTTCCGCTGCTAGTCGCTCGGCTGCTTCGACAGCATCAGGCCGCCCGAAAGCCCTATCTCCTAATTCTCTTAAGGTCGAGACATCACCCTCTGCAATAGAGAATCGGCCGGTGGAGGTATATTCTAACGTCCGTTCAGTAATTGGCGTCATGACATTGAATTGGCCAAATCGTCCACCAAATGGCGCGTTGTTAGTCACTTCAAATTCTTCCATATCTTCGTAATCCACGGCGGTATCGGGTGGTGGTATGTCTTGGTGTTCCTGGTCGTGGTCGTCCTCATCCTCATCCTCTGACAGTGCTTCCACCACTTCCTCTGATCTCTGAGGTATGAACGTCCCAAGTGGTTTGCGGCTACTTAAAGCCGAGCGAGGGGGCGCGTTGGATGGGTCTTCAGCGGAAGAGGCGAGGGTATCAGGTCTCGAGAATACACAATCCTTTTCTGGCGGACGGCTGAAAACTTTAAAGGGGGCCTTCGCATCACCAAGCAGAGAAAGCTTCTGAGCACCTGGTTTGGGGGCCCCGTTCTGGCCTGCCGCCTGGGAAACTTGACTTTCCGGTTGCAGCGCGTGATGGCTTGGTCGCTTAATCTCCTCTTTTACAACGGGCGTAAAAACCTTCGAGAAGACATTTGGTTTATCGTCGGCACCAGTACTCTTCGTCGTGGTCGCTAACGCAGCAGTTCCCATGTCTTTGGAGGCTAAGGCTCGGCGCGCAGACATAGATGAGGGTGCTGGCGGTCGTGCCTGTGGGTTCTCATCAACGAAAGGTTTGAACTAAAGAGACATAATCAATTTTTGATTTGTGGAGAGAAATTTTTGAATACCTTAGGTGGGGCAGTATTTTCTTTGCGACCTGCATTCTCATCTACGAAGGGTGTGAAGCCTGGTAAGGATAATAAGTGACAGAACAGATTCATTTAGAAGCGAACTAGACTCTCACTTGGAGGCGCCACCGGATGACTGGCTTTCTCAACCGAAGCTGGCCGAGTTTGAGGTAGTAGACTGAGAGGTGACACAGGCTCTACGGCGCGAACAGGAGCATGCTTAGTCCCTGGCATGGTAGGAAGACGAGTTGACTTCTCGGGTGAATTGTACATGCCAAAGACATCCGCGAGAGCTGCTTTGGTGTTGATGGTGACGGTGGGCTCACCCCCTGCAAGGCTTCTCCGGGAGGTATAGTTACGGGTGCTCTTGGCTCCATCATCATTGAAGTTGACACGCATCGTCGATGCACTGGTACGAGAGAGCTCGGAAGCAGGAGGCGGTCCCCACTTTTTGCCCAGGAGGCCCATAGATCGTGCGCGGGCTTCCGGCATACTGTACTCCCCACCGCCTTCTGTGAATAACATATGGAGATTAAGTCGTAGCTTCTCCGGGCGCTTTCCAGTTACAGTTACTGGAGGCGCGAGCATGTAAGAGTACCGATTATGAGGATAAGAAGTTGACGACGAAGACTCCGAAGGAGCATGGGATGAGGGACCAGAACTGGGTTGAGATTTTGCTGGTACACTGGCGTTGTCGTAGTTCTTGAGGGGTTGTCGTCGCAGTAGATCGGCTTCTGGTGTACCCTTAACTTTGGGAAGGGTGACTTCGGGCATAGGCGGTGGTACGGGGGGCTTCGAGGCTGTTCTCCGCCGGAATTCGTCATATTTCTTCTTTAAACGCTCCACCGGCCGTGCTTTGCGTTGTATGCCGGCGCGATAGACTTCACCTGCAGCTGAATGACTTAGAAGACATCAGCCTACTGAATGATGATGTATGTGGTATTATTTAAACCCGCACCGGCCGTCTCTCTCCAGGGTCAGAGCGTAATCTTCGAAGAGAAGCGCGTAGACCGTCCCGATTCCATTGGTAAGGATAAACTTGTACACCACGCTTGGCTTGTCCACGAGTGAAGCGTAGAGCGTCCATAACTTGAGGTACCGCAGGTCGCTTTTATAACTCGAGTCGTCCTTATATCTCCTCGTCGCTTCTTCTAGTAGCTCGACAAGACCGGACGACGCCAGATGTTCACGCGGGTATTCGGCAAAGATCCACTTAACGAAGCCGTCATACAGCGCTAGTGGGTCATCCGCCTCATCAATTTCTGAGGCAATCTGGGATCGTCGTTTTGAGCTTTCTGCATTAAGTGCATCAAGGGGCAATTTCCTCTTTGTTGATGCGGAGGTGGCGGAGCGAGACATGACAGCTGTGCATGCACAGTACGATGACGATGGCAGACCAGAGTTCGACGCCTATTTGGCCTTGTTGACGCGTCTCCGAGACGCGTCGCTTGAAGCGATCACATGACCCTTTCGGTGGTGACACAGACCGCTGGTGCATACTCTTTCTCTTCTGTTGATTACATCGATTACAAGTCGAAGTTATCACTAAATACACAAAACTGCATCTATTACCCCTCAGCTGCGACTCTCTGATACGATCTACCTCTCCTCCCCGATTATCATCTACAGTGGTATGTAATCTTCACAGTTCGGATCTCGTGCCAGTGCCCGCCTTCCGATTCTCAACAACTGCTTTGAAGCGCTCGAGTGCTAATTGATCCTGTTCCGCCCACTCCGAAGAACGAAGTTGGAAAATGTCTTTGTGACTAGGATAAACCATCTTTCCACAGTATCCGGAGTTCTCAAACTCGACCACCAGTTCCACCAACTCGGTTAGCACTTCAGCGAGCTGATTATAAACGTCTGCCCAGGAGAGGGATGGTGTCTCCCTGCTTTCCTCAACCAAGAATGCGCAGTTATATAATTCGAGCTTCTTCAAAGTCTTTCGATGACGCACGATGAAATAATCTACCGGGAAGTGCATGATGATGTCCCCTTGACTGCTCGTGCCCTGCTCCCAGCTAAAATTCCTGAGTGTGAGCACAGCAAGTCGTGGATAAGTGGCTACTTTGGTGAAGTTGAGAAGCTGTTCTTCAAGGTCCTCAGACCCTTCGTTGCTTATTTCCAGTGATTCGAGGTTTACCGCGGGCTGCAGCACACGTGGCACGATAACTTGATCCCAGAACTGCGTGCGTGTTTTCGCTATTTTGAAAGTAACTCCGGGAATGGAGAAACGTAGATGCCGCAATGACGAGGTGAGCTCTGCGATAGGTGCTTCGTAATAGAGGGATTTGAAGTCGCCATCATCGGCTATCCACCCGTGAATGGCTAGAGACTGTACTCGTGGTAGAGAGTATTGGCTGCTCCCTATGGCAGCAATGATATCCAACTGATGGGTGTAACAACGCCTGACGTCGCAACCGCGCTCGTAAAAATCTTTGCAGGTTGGATTAAAGAGCAATGCGAGTGTTTTCAGTGCAGGTGTCCGATGGAGCAAGGCGAATGCAGCTTCAATACGTTTCCAGACTGTATTGGGGCTATCAGCGACACCGACATAATACTCACCGTTGTACACAAGCAGACCTGGCCTAGCTGCCACCCCCTTTTCTGTAGAGGTACAGCTCCATTAGTACCGTCCATATTGCCAACCTATTAGTGCTATAGCGCACCTTCAACGAATGCGATGGATTGAACATGTCGAGCGATGTGATGTGTGTGAAGCAAGTCCCAAAATCCGTGGGCACTCTTGTGATTGTTCTTGACGGCGATACTCTCGAAAAACACAGGTGTTACCAATTTGTTGAAAGTGGAGTTCGCGCAGCGTAGTAGGCCGAGGTCCTCTTTGGATAACGCATTGCGTGCGACTTCTAACCATAGTTCAGGGGGAAGGTTCATGGCGTTGGACGCTGAGAGCGAGATGAAGGTACCAGTGCCAGTGAATAGCTCCTGAATCTTCAGGCCTCAGGCCTTTATATCACCCGAAAGGCTGACACATAGTGCTCCTGTGCAATCATCCTTGCATTTCGGTGACTAGGCGAAGCGGAAGCTACGTGGTACATGGCCTTCCCAATTAAGCGAACCAGCTCCATCTCCCTCGAACAACCTAGCCCAAACGCGATACGCTGATTGAAGCAGCCCGGAATAGAACACATGGGCTCTAAATGAAGGTGCGGGATTTGTTCGCCATAGGGGCCTATTTGTGAGTTAGTTGAAGAACTAACCATCCAGGCTTAGCTAAACAGGCGCCTTTCTGCGCTTTCGCGGAGGTATTGACGTTTACTGACCGGCTACAACTCAAAATGCGCGGATTGTAAAGCTATTTCGCCAGGGCTTGCAGGTGTCGCTGTCGAGAGGTTCGAATTTGAGAGGATAGGTAGAAATTCTCATAAAGGACTCACAGACGATGATCAGATCGCCAAACGGTCATTTAAGCAGCTCGCTCAGCAATTCAGCAACCCTGGTCTTTGCTTCCTCCTTTTCCTGCAAGGTTGTGGCAAGCTCTGCGTCCCGTCTTTCTACGATTTGCGCTTCGTCAGATAGGAGCAGTTGTAACTTCATGGAATGGACAATAGAAAGGAGGGAGTTAGCCGCCCTGATCTGAGTGGAATCTTGAGTTTCATGTCGCGGGTATATAGGACGGAAAATGAACCATAGATTCTGCGCGGAACTGCGCTTGGAATGTCTCCTGTGCGATTTTGAACTTGTCTTTGTTGTTGATCTGTATCAGGAGTGCGGAGGTGAGCTCAACAGCAGGGGGACATTCCACGACAACTTACAGAAGCGAGGTTCACCAAGTCGACCATGCCATCAGCGAGTGTCTCGATCTCAACATCGACCCTCTTGTTCCACTCCTCCTCGATGGCTTCCAGGTATTCCGTGGAGGTTTGTTCAACAGCCTGTGGCGCAGCACCTTGTGGCAGTAGATTGGCAGTCGGGAGTTTCGAGGGACGCGATACGTCGGACTGGGGTAGATCAGACATTTCTGCTGAGATTTGAGTGAGCCACTGTCATTGTCTTATCGTCGCTCGGCTTTTCCCACGGTCAACCGGCACGGCATTTGGGAGCGCGCGTCTGCTGTGCACTGTCCTGTTCGCCCCGCCATTGCGTTAGCTACGCCCATTCAATTCCAGGGCAAACTTCGCTGACAACTCACGCTCTGCTCTCGCATGGTTTTCCGAAACACCAATATCTGAATCTTCGTGGTCACCCCTCTGCCGTCATGTCCAACCCATTATTCCGCTCACTTTCGGCACAGAAAACTGTCACATACGGTCTCAGTGCCTCACGACGACCCATTGACGGTGTCAGGTCCGCACACAGGCAATTCACCACAATCATGATGCAACATCCTGCCCGCCTACGTTCTCGCTATGCTTCCTCCCTTGCTCCTTTCCGACGCGTGAATGCACGCGGTCTATCATACGCCACTATACCCAAGCTCATAGCGAGGGCATTTAGGGTACCGATCGCAGGAGCTACAATCGGTGCAGGAGGATTCACGTATGCAAACTACAAATTTGAAGGTGAGTTCACCACCTCCGTCCCCTTCTACCTTTGCCGAAGTTCCCTTTAGAGTTCAGGAAAACGTCGGAAGGGTGGATTTCGTCTGTCAGGGATACCGCCACAGATATCTTTGATACTGCATCCGACGGAATCAAGGCTGCGTCGGAACGAGTTCAGAGCGTGAACCTGCCCACGTTGGAGACACCGCAGTTTCTCAAAGACTTGTTCACGCCAACGGAGAGCTCCCATAACGAAGGTGACCAAAGCCACGAGGAACGTGGGGCCCCGGGAAGAGGTCGTCCAGATGGAGATGATGCGGCGATCGCGGCATTGGTGGCTGCCACCATGTCGTCCCCATTGGACTCGGCTGAGGATGTCAAAGACCTACCGATGGACCCACGGCAGAATAGCCTCATGAATTTGACCAAGAAGCTCATAGAAATCAGGACCATGTTACTCAGCATCGATCAAAGCGACGCATTGAAGCTGCCGAGTATCGTCGTCATTGGTAGCCAGAGCTCTGGCAAGAGTTCCGTTTTGGAGACGATTGTCGGACACGAGTTCCTCCCGAAGTAAGCCACAGTTCGCTTTCTTAGAAGCCTTCTACATCTTACCGTTCTGCAAGGGGAAACAACATGGTCACGCGCCGCCCGATCGAGCTGACGCTCATCCATACACCCACAAGCGCGAATGGGCAAGTAATTGAATACGGCGAATTCCCATCGCTTGGTCTCGGAAAGATCACAGATTTCTCACAAATCCAGAAAACCTTAACCGACCTCAACCTTGCTGTCCCAGTTTCCGAAGCTGTCTCGGATGAGCCAATCGACCTCCGGATATACAGTTCGAACGTCCCAGATCTCACCCTCATCGATCTTCCTGGATATGTACAAATCTCGTCTATGGATCAGCCCGAGACGCTGAAGGAGAAGATTGCCGCGCTGTGCGAGAAGTATATCCGCGAGCCAAACATTGTCCTTGCGGTCTGCGCCGCCGATGTGGATCTTGCCAACTCCCCTGCTCTCAGGGCGAGCAGAAAAGTTGATCCTCTAGGGCTGCGGACCCTCGGTGTCGTCACAAAGATGGACCTCGTGTCACCGGAACAAGGCGCAACGATCTTGTCTGGCAACCGCTATCCGTTGCACCTGGGCTATGTCGGTGTTGTTTGTAAACCGTCTGGGACAAAAGGCCGGCGCGAGACTATAGATCACGCTGCTCGACGTGGCGACGAGTACTTTCGAGACAACCGCGAGCACTTTTATAGCACCTCGTCTCTCATGGTAGGATCGGAAACTCTCAAGAAGCGTCTCATGGATGTCCTTGAGTCGTCAATGGCCTCTTCACTTCACGGTATCACAAATGGCGTGCAACTTGAGCTCGAGGAGGCACAGTACCAGTTCAAGGTGCAATATAATGATCGACGGATATCCCCGGAATCGTACGTCGCTGAGACGGTCGACGCTCTCAAAGGGCGTTTCCGGGACTTTATGGCACAATTCCGCAAGCCCGCCGTGCGTGCGAAGCTCAAGACCATGCTCGATGAGCGCGTTATGGATGTCCTCGAGCAATTGTATTGGAGCGACAAGCGCGTGGGCGAATTCACTACTCTAGGAGAAGACAGACGCATTAAACCAGATGATGTCGAGCCATATTGGAAGTACAAACTGGAAGCCGCTTCATCGTTGCTTACCAAGTCCGGAGTTGGACGTGATTCAACGCTCCTAGTGGCCGACGGTTTGCGAACGCTCATAGATAGCATTGCGACTGGCGAGCCATTCAACTTCCATCCTCGTGCGAGCGAGCGCCTCGTGCAATTCGCGCACATGATATTGCGTGATCGCATTCCGCCCACCTCGGACCAAGTCGAAAATTGCATCAAGCCGTACAAGTACGAGGTGGAGGTTGACGAGCGCGAGTGGGAGAACGGTCGGAAGGAGGCCATCAAGCTGTTCGAGCGCGAACTCGGGATGTGCGAGGAGAAGCTCAAGGAGATTCGAAAGAAGGTTGGTGGAAATCGGAGGCTTGGTAGCTTGATGAGCTATGCCCGGGACCTTGAAGAGAAGGAGCGAGAGAAGAAGAGTCGACGCATGAAGCAGGCAGTAGCGGGTGCTGTCGAGGAGATAGACGATACTCCGTTAGAATCATATAAATACACTCCCGCGCAGCTCGTTGATGGTACGTTCTTTGCATTTTCTTTGCCGACGCTTCCTCACTACTATTCTAGCGCGCCATGCTGCCCTATACACAGACAGATTAGCGATCCTCAAGCTCCGCCTAGTAGCTCTCAAATCGAAAAGGTGCAAAGCAGGCCCCGAAAGCGACTTGCTCTGTCCTGAAGCCTTCTTGAATGTAGTCGCGGACAAGCTCGCCTATACCTCGTCCATGTTCATCAACATCGAACTCCTCGACCAGTTCTTCTATCAGTTCCCGCGGGAGATTGACTCGCGGTTGCTCTATGATTTAGATCGCAGCGAGATCGTCGACTTTGCGAGGGAAAACCCGGAAATTCGGCGGCACTTGGATCTGCAAGATCGAAAGGACAAGCTTGAGGAGGTTCGTCCCGGAACCTGCTCGTGTAATTTGCAATTTTCGCTAAAATTCGGCTCTGCCACACAGGTCATGAAGCGTCTAAACAGTTTATCTACTCTTCGTGCCGATGCACAACCTTCATCGCGACGTCCGCGTGGTCTGTTTAGTGGGATATTCTGATCCCTTATGATATTCGACATACATATACTTTTCACCTCTCAGTCCCTGTTCTCGTATTGGACGTGTTTAAATAGCTTTATCACTACGCATTACCCACACTCATTATATTGCGCATAATCACCAAGCGGAACCTAAGACGGTCCCCTTTTTAACATTACCCTCATGCCGAAAAGTGACCGTTGGAAGCGATACGATATCACATGCGGCCACGGTCCGCTTATTTAATGAACCTTTCAAGCTACTGGACACCTCACACACATAAACCCATCTTTGAGCTGTCTGTCTCCCCTCAACATCATGTCTGAAGTCAAGGTTGAAGGGTACAAGGTGACGTATCTCGCCCCATTCCATCAAAATGTGGTTGACTTAATCTATATCTTCTCAGTCGTCTGAGATCTTGGCAACGCTCGCTGCAGTCTTTGAAGGGTACAATGACGAAGAGAAAGCCGCACAGATAAAGAAGGTGCGCGTGCCAAGCCCACACCCATTCATGCTCGCTCGCTCACCGTACCCGTTTCTCTTTCAGAACAACGGCATCTTCGAGCTCCGCGTCAAGAACGCCGCAGGGAAAGAGGAGTCGTGGACGATCGACATGAAGAAGACGGGCGTGGTGAAGAAGGGCGAGGCCAAGTCGCTCGGGCTCAAATCGGACGTGACGATCATCCTTTCGGATGAGACGTTTGTCGACATTGCGGACGGCAAGACGACGGGGCAAAAGGCGTTCATGACGGGCGCGCTCAAGACGAAGGGAAATATGATGCTCGCGACGAAGCTCGATGGTCTTCTCAAGGTATGCATACTACACATAATCCATAACTCATAACTATTCTCCTTTGCCGTCGTTGTTACGTGGTGGACTGACGCTCTTTTTTGTAACAGAGCACGAAGGGCAAGGCGAAACTCTGATAATGAAAAGCCGTAGTACGCAGCATGTTGAGGTTCCAGGCATAACGGAGTAAACTTATTGCTAATTCCTGTAAATCTACTGCACTGTGCGCGGACAATACATATACGATGCACGTGTTACACGTTTATAAAGGGGAAAGTAGTACCAGAAACTATCGGGCAAGCAACGTGCGTTCGGTGCTGCGAATGGTGCTGCGAATTGTGCTGCGTGCGTGCTGCGGCGCCGGGGCTAGATGAGCCATTACGGGATATATGTTGTTGATTGGTTAGCTGAGTGTAAAGCCCGACCCTCTCCTCCGCCTCTCGCGTTTCCGCCCCCATCCTGACAAAAAGCCTTCGCCCCCTTTCAACGCACAACATTCGACATCCTCTCTCTTCCCTCCCCCCTGGCACGTAATCCTCGGGGCCATGAAATTCCTCGAAATCCCCAATCTCGCCCGGCTCGCCCAAGCCCTGACGCACGAAGGGCCCGAATGTTCAGTTCACACCCGAATAGAGGCCTACAGCTGCAAGAACATCAAACGGGACAAGAAGCTGTTCAAATCCCTCGAGAGCGCATACAACGAAGACGTCTCACACTCCCCGCCAGCCCCTTCTTTCATCGCTCTCGACCGGGAAGCCGAGATGACCCCTTTCGGTCCCATGGACAAGCATTCGTCCCGCAAGACACTCTACTTGCTTATTGCGACACTCAACGTCGCATTCCCGGATCACGAATTCTCTGACGTCAAGCCCGCGCATTTCCACAAGGAGAAAAGCGGCGCGAGTGTTCTCAACGCCCTCAGTACGACCTTAGTCGCGCCACACCGCGCCGGCATCCGTGCCCCGCGGACCTACTCATCATACCCACCTACCTCAGTCGACTTCTTCCCCTCCTCCTTACCCACATCCTCCTCACCTGTACAGCCACTTCCGAGCCCTTACGCGCCCCCGCAGATCGTGTCCGGCACGCACCCGACGCTCTATCGGGCACTTGACGAAGTAATAGGGCTCACCGAATGCGAGGTTTTCTCGTACGAGCCTGATATCGAATCCGACCCACACGCAAGCGACTTCTCAGATGACGAAGATGACGTCAAGTCCGTTGGCGATTCAGACTCATCTGATGATTCGGGAGATGAGCCCTTTGCGTTCGACGATTATGATATCGATGAAGCCGCACCGATCCACCGCCCGGCGTTCGGAGGTCGCCTGCGTGCGCTCGTCGATGCTGACGTGCACACGCACACGGTACTGCGCCGCCGCGGCGCATTGTTGTGGAGCTCGCATTGGTTCTTCTTCAATCGGAGACTCAAACGAGTATTGTTCGTCTCGGTGTGGGCGCG
>QFEY01007306.1:0-12121 GCA_003316435.1 Russula virescens | reverse complement strand
ATATCAAGCGCTGCATCACACTCCTTCGCTATCTGCATGCACAACAGCTCGAAGTCCCCGAAAACTTTCCCTTTTCTGTCACTGTGACCCTTTTCCTTACGTTGGCGGCCCAAGTGGAATTAAAGCTCGGACACGTGGATCAGAACATCGAAGAGATGGCGGACCTCTGCGGCGAACTTCTCAATTCTGACATCGCTATTACATCCCTTACCGACCGCGTCGTGGCATTTTCGAGAGCAGCAGCAGGACATGTCGAAGGACTTCCGAAA
This sequence comes from Russula virescens, assembly GCA_003316435.1. NCBI lineage: Eukaryota > Fungi > Basidiomycota > Agaricomycetes > Russulales > Russulaceae > Russula > Russula virescens. Next base: position 11,852 of record QFEY01007306.1, on the reverse strand, counting down.
GGGCAAATTCCATCCGAAAAAGTCATTAGTTGCTTACGAAAGGCCTCTATACGCCTACCAGATTTACGCGTGGCGTCCATCGTCCTCGCCGAATCTCTCCTCAAGCGTTTCGAAATAACCACTTCAGATGATGATTATAATGAGGGAATAGCCATCCTAGACAAAGTGATTACCTCCGAGTCCGCTAACCTTGGAGATGGGCGCAGTCGGGACTTAGAATTCGCGTTGCACTTCGCTACGGGGTTTGCCATGATTCAGTATCTTGCAAGAGGGAGTCCGGAACCTTTGGAAAAGGCAATCCAACGCATTCGTACCTTCATTGATAGGGCTCATCTTGAAGACTCTGACCGCGCTGTGTACAGAAGGCGTCTCTCTTTCCTTCAGGGATTGCGCTCTATGACGGGAGATGATCACTACGAGCTGTCACTGACTTCCGAACTGGGAAAGCTTCCATCATTCCAGAATCTAACCGCTTCTCTCGCTGGATTTGACACTTCCAACTCAATGCCGACTGCAAAATTCAATCAGCATGTCAATGCGCTTAATCCTCGGAACATTGCACGCATTACCGACGTAACAGACATCAATGACGCCGTCAAGTATTGTCGAGAATTGCTTGCCTCTCACCCAGATAGCGGACTGGCCAGATTCGCCCGTAAGGCCTTACCCGACCTCTTTTATCGTGCGTTTGAGTGCACTGATGAAATCAAGTACCTAAACGAAGCAATCTCAGCTACTCGAGACAATATCAACATCGCAGATGTATCCATACAAAGCGTATCTCTTGCAAATCTCACTAGATACTTGTCAACCCGTGTTGCCATGCTCAATCTCAGAGAAGACATCATTGAACTCATAGAAGTGTTCCCAAAGGCAGCCAATCATCAACAACTTGGGTTTTTTCGACTCCCGATACTGTACAATTGGGCCGAGTTTGCGTACGCATTCGGACATTCCTCTGCCTCAACTGCATATGACCGCGCTATGTCATCGATGCAAGACAGTCTTATATTTGCTCCAACACTCGACATACAGCATTCCCGCATTGTCTCAATGCGTTGTTTCAGCACCCTACCTTTGGACTACGCATCTTATCAGATCGGCCATGGTCAACTCGAAAGTGCAATCGAGACTCTCGAACGAGGAAGGGCGCTATTGTGGTCTGAGATGCGTGGTCTACGGACCTCGATCGATCAGATTCGTTTGACCGACACCCACTTAGCAGACAAATTCACCGAAGTCAATAAGGACCTCGAGGCGCTCACCTTGGAATTCTCACCAAACAGTAATTCTGATGGCGGACACAGCGATATCGATGGTATAGATCCATATGGTCACCTCGTGAAGAGACGGCAGAAGCTTTCAAATGACCGTGAGAGGCTTATTTCACAAATACGATCCTTGCCAGGCTTTAGCACCTTCATGAAGACACCTTCATTCGATACCATCTATTCCGCCGCACGCTATGGGCCAGTAATCATCATAAATCATTCCCGGTGGCGCTCTGATATCCTCATCCTCCTCCATAACTCTCCACCCTCCCTTATTTCTACATCCAGCGACTTCTACGCCCGTGCGAAGAACTTGAACGATCAACTACTGGAAGCACGAAAGAAGGGCCTCGATTCTCGGATATATGAGGACGCTCTACGTTCTGTCCTCAAAGAACTCTATGAACTCGTCGGCCAGCCAGTGATTAAAAGGCTCAACGAGTTGAACGTGCCGGAACAATCCCGTGTCTGGTGGTGCCCAACATCCGTATTCTGCTCTCTTCCACTCCATGCAATGGGTCCTATCCCATCAGATGCAAGCCCTTCCCGATACTTCCTGGACCTGTACATCCCCTCATATACCCCATCCCTCTCCGCACTTATCGAATCCCACAAGCCCAGCTCACGAGCTATCGGCAAACCTTCGCTACTTCTCGTTGCTCACGTGGATGAGAAGATGCCACACGCATTAAAAGAGATAAAGGTCGTACGAGACGTCGATACACGAGTGACGACACTCTTTTCCTCAAAAGCCACGCCTAGTGCTGTGCTGACGCGCCTCCACGAGGACCCATTCGTTCACTTTGTGTGCCACGGAACACTAGAGTCGGGAAAGCCATTTGAAGCCTCGTTCCAGCTTCATAAAGGAAAACGTCTTCTCTTGCTAGACATCGTACGGTCTCAGGTCCCCAATGCTGAGTTCGCTTTCTTGTGTGCTTGTCACACAGCAGAGCTGACCGAAGAGAGTATCGCCGACGAGGTTCTCCATCTTTCCGCGGCTATGCAATTCTGCGGGTTCCGCAGCGTCGTCGGCACGATGTGGGCGATGGCCGATATGGATGGGCCGGACCTGGCCAGGTTCTTTTACGAATCCGTTTTTTCAGACGAGTGGCAAGGAGTACACTACTACGAGAGAACGGCAAAGGCGCTTCGCGACGCTGTGGTGAAACTGCGGACAAAGAAGGCCGCGTATATCACATTGGAGCGTTGGGTGAATTTCGTTCATTATGGTGCTTGATTTTCATTCATCGGTTCGTGATTGAATCTGTTTACTTCCTGGAGTATCGATACTAACCAGTAGCACCTGCAGGAGATTTGGTGAGGTGAGGCGATGATTATTGTCAAACCCCAGACACCACAATGTATTGTTCTATGTAACTTTTTTTGATTCATTGTAATGCTCATCTACATACCCCCGTATGGGTTTAAGTGGAAGTATCGTGGTATTTTTCAAAGCATACCTATTGACGAATACGCGGAGGTGATCTACGGGACATGTATGGGGCCTTATGTGTACTTTGTTCGACTGATGCATTGCAATATGCGTTCAATGGCAGGCTTTCTTCTCCTCTAACGCGTCGTGCATGGACGCCGATAGTTTACTGTTGAGCTATCAGGCCGGTCAGACTAGAAACACAGTGCCATGTCACTGATGGAGCGGTAATGATAAGAATAAGGGACGCTGAACTTAAGAAGTCTCTAAGATAGGTTCTGAGGCTCTTTGACGCTCTCCGTTCCCGAAAGAGACGACACATATAGACTAGCAGCCATACGGAGCTCGAGCTCGTCCTGCTTGTGAAGCAACTTCTCAAGGGTCTCGCTGCATCCTGGTAGTTGGATTGGAGGAGTCGATCGTTGCGTCTGAACACCATCAGTTGGGCCCCTGTTTCTCTCATAACGTCTCGGGCACTCGCGTCAGAAGGTCGTAACTACGAACAGAATGAGAATCTGTCGCAGCAGCGGTTGAGCTTCGAGATTTGTCGTGGTAGCACATTGTGTGACGATGGGGGCGGCGCCGCATCCTGTCTCTACACACACAAATACTTGGGAGTAGCCACGTGCCTTCACTGTGAAAATCCCACAGTCGACATGCGAAGTACAGTGCGAATTTCCCTCCGCTTGTGGGATATGTCACCCATGTGAAGATGGAGGGGTGTACTCTCGGCACGACTCGTGGAACCGCATTTGAGGAAAAGGGCGAGTGTGCGGAGGGAGATGAGTACACACCCCGCTTTCATTTATGGCGTTTCCCTCCACGAGAGTCCTCTAGTTAGAGTGCTGATTTTGATTCTGTCGATCCTACATGGTATGTCGATTGTAATGAGACTATTATGAGAGAGAAGCAGGACGGCAATTCAAGGCCCCGAGTAAGAGGCTAAGAGCTAGGAGGCTGAGAAAGAGAAACTGAGACATGGAAATGAGAAAGCAGTGAGAAGGCCACGCGGTGTGGGAAGCGCCGGAACGAGCCGCTCAATCCGTATCAGTTCCGTATCCGTGTAAAGGTAATATGATACACGTGTTGAATGAGACTGTATTTGGATGCGTGGCACGTGACATTGTACCAGGGTCCGGCATGTCCGGGCCGTCACCCGCTCACACTGTAGATTTTTTTCACAGATTCTTACCCCCAGAACTTGTGCGTTCTCCTTCTATCTCTGTTGATTTTCTTTGTCTTTCCCTCACAAGCGGTCTGACAAAGTGTCATAAAGGTATGAGCCAACCGAAAACGACGTCGCTATTTCTTTTCCTCCAACCATGCTATCCATTTTTTTCTTCAATAGTTCGTCACGACGCGAGGCGTTTTGCGCTCCATCACGACTACGATTATTCTTCTGCGGTGTGGCTCACATTCTATTGTGTCAACTTCCCCTGAGCCCACACATGGTCGATGGCACATGTTGCTGTGGGCACCCCTTCGGGTTGTAGATCGATTGAGGGAATGATAAGGATGTCCACAAGAGTATCTTTCTACTGGGTTCTATGATATGTGCTCATGCTGGTGCGTGCTAGTTCTTTTCATTTCGAACGAAATTTTTTATCCTCACAGTTAGAATCCTTCGTAGACAATTTGCATGATGAACGATATGGTCGCGATCTTCGCACTGCGTTTACTGCTGTCTATTTCACCAACCTCCCACATACAAAAAGCTAAGACTCCTAAATCGGTTATTACCCTTCTTCCAAGTTTCTCCTTCCTGGCATGAATCGAACATGCCATTTTGCCCAATTCCGTCGCCAGCATGGATCGCACGTATTCCATCCTCAAAGACACCGCCTGGTACAGATTATTTTTTCGGATAATCCTTACACAATCGGGTGTGTCCTTTTCTCTAGTTCACACGCCCAAGATGCTTACTCTACATCGACAGACTCGATTTCAGTCTACATCTTCACGCACCTAGAAGAAAGTGGGCAGTGAAGCGCTGAGGTTTAGTATGAAGCGTGAGGCGTTTCTCAAGGTCCTTCACGAATTGAGCAAGGAAATACGCCACCACAAATATGCGTGGGCTCTGGCCTTGCGTTGCAACGTCTTCCGTTCGTTCTCAATTCCAACAAACCTACCCACGCTATCATCTGGAAATACCCTCACAATTCTTGGTCAAGTGTGCCAGAGGCAACGCTCTTTTTGTTTATTCTGGCCGCCGTGGAAGGACAGGCGCCTGACCCGTCGAGTTGTATCATATCAGCTTGCTTGTATCGCCCTGCACCCCTTCATCTACCGACGCATATCGTCTCTGTTAGTACTTGCCATATCAACTGTATCCACATATCTGGCGAACAACGCGCATAGATCACGCAAGACAATCCGTTGTGACCTCCTTTTATCTCTTGATGTCAGTGGTGGTATACTATCAGAAGCCTGGGTCCTGTCTGTCATGCTTGTCAGACTCACTTCCTCTGATCTCCTTGTCCTGGGCATAGGTCCATAATATCCCTACCAGCACGAGCCGAGCAGAAGAACTTGTACGTAGTACTAACAGCCGTACATACATGCTCTATAACTTTTAACCCATTTTCCCTTAAATTTTTTTTGACTCCGTTGTTTCGCAATTTGACTTCGACGAGGTATCTAGTGCGCCATCTAATTGACCTACAAATCGTCACCCCGTCCAAGTTCTTACGCCATCTGTCAAGGCACCCAGAACCCCGCGTCATAGGATTCGGATATTTTCCACTTCTAATATGCGCAATACTCTGAACTGGATCTTGTTCACCGGCGCTGGCCCTCCATCGTCCACAGACAGCTCGGAAATTTACGATGGCATACTTCTCCCCAACCCGTTGCTCTACAAGCGAAGCCGTGGCTTTGCGGCTGCTTCTTAAGATCACGGATTGTGCTATGTGTGGGCCCTGGGCTAATCATGCGGAGCTGTTAGTATGCCGCCCCAGATTGATATTTTGTATTTTCAATTTAGCCACGTACGAATATACGACAGAGTGCGAGCATGTAGGGCATATGTAGTGATAGACGACTACACATCCCGGACGTCAGTTCATGGTATCAGATCATCAACTTATCACTCCTCACAGTCCAGATCCTCTCCCAACCTTGAGAAGCATAATGCCGTATTGGTCAGTAGAGACGTTACTTTACAGCAAGTTAGATGAGTATGCGGCCCAACGGAGCGGGGCTACGTTCAGGTCTCTGCTACGTGGCTTTTTCTTTGTGCACGTGCCGCTACACGTGTTGAGGGTATGGGTCGGGTTCTGCCAATTCCTCGTATTCTGTACGCTTCAAACATCTACTCTAACTTCGGGATACCCCCGTCTGACTTTTGTCTTTCTGCCCATACAACATCACAGGTCATCATTCGAGGATCCGTGGCTCATCTTGAAATTACTGAGTGTTAGGATATGGACGAGACACAGCGTATGTTCAACGGTTTGGGACGATTTCAGGTAGTCCGTTTGATAGCAGATGTCTTACTCATCTTTCACTGCTTCAGACTGTCTCCGTGACCTTGACAATGACATTACTTCTCTTCGAAATGGCATCTCGTTATCACGCGGATCTGATCCTCTATACGCAATACATCTTCAACATCTGTCAAAGTTACGAATGAAGCGCTATACACTATCCAAGAAACAGGGCGACCTCGAACAAGCAATTATAGGCTTGATAGAAGCAATATTCATCCCACTTCCTTTCAATCCACGTCTCTCTCGTCTAAACGTTCTTATCAATTTCAATCTCCTTACGCACGTCATTTTTCTGCGTGCCCAGGAGTCCAAGCACCCCGAAGATGTTCGATGCTCTGTTATTTACCTTCGCTATATGCACGGACAATGGCGCCATTGGCATGAAGACCCCAATAATTTTCCCTTCCCTATCACAACCACTCTTGTCAGTGCATTGGCGCTTCAGGTGCAATTAAATCTTGGAGATCTGAACCCGGACATCGATGAGATGGTAGACCTCTGTGACGAACTTCTCAATTCGAACATCTCGATAGAGTCCCTAACTGATGCCATCACTTCCCTTGCAGGAGTTATTCCAGCTCGCATTGGAACTCTTAACGACGGGAAAATTCCTCCCAAAAAAGTGATCGATTGCCTACGAAAGGCAGCTCTGTGCCTACCAGATCTGCACGACGCCTCCTTCTTCCTCTCCTTTGCTCTCCTAAAAAGCAGCTATATAGCTGCTTCAGATAGTGATCACACGGAAGGGATGGCTATCTTGGACAAACTGATTCGTTTCCGTGGCCCCGGAGATACGCCCAGTCCGTACATGACAGACGCGTTAAACCTTGCTGCCATGTTCGCTACGACTCACTTCTACGCATCTGGGAAGCCAGAGTATTTGGAGCAGGCGATCCATCGCATCCGTACCTGGAGTAATGAGAGTTCTTTGGAAGATCCTCTTCGTGATTTCATCATCGAACAACTCTCAAACCTTCGGGGATTGCGAAAAACTGACTCCAATATCAAGACAAATTTTCGAGACACGGAGTCTAGTAGTTCGTCTAATTCAGACAGGCTTCGATCCTTCCATGACATGACCGCTTCTCTCCCTGTATTGGATACGGTCGATCCATATTCATGGGCAACAATCATGAGGCACAGAAATGTACTGGCCCGGGAACATGACACCTTCAAATACCTCACGAATATAGCGGACATCAAAGACGGTTTAAAGTATTGTCAACAACTACTGAGGTCTTACCCCAACAGTCCACTTGCATCCATCGCGCGTACCGCCATACGCGGTCTCTTCTGCCACGCTTATGAATGTACTAATGAAATTGAATACCTCAACAAGGCAATTTCAGCGACTCGAGATGAGATCGACGCCGCATTTACCCTTGTTTCCCGTATTCAATCACGTTTCTCACTGACTTCATTGCTATCAACTCGTCTCAACCTGCTGCGTCGCGGAGAAGACTTGGATGAACTTATGCAGCTGTATCCCATTGTAGCCAACAACGAACACGCTGACTTCCTTTACTTAGTCCCTATTTCATGCCTATGGGCATTGGTTGCGCACCGATTCGGACATCACTCCACCGAGATGGCGTACAACCATGCCATGTCGTCGATACAAACTTCTCTCACGATTGCCCCAACCCTTGATACACAGCATTCCCGTCTCGTCGAAATGAATGATATTCTCGGAACGCTACCATTAAACTTCGCTTCTTATCAGATCCATATGGGTCAATTCAAGCAGGCGATAGAGACCCTGGAACGAGGAAGAGCATTATTATGGTCTGAGATGCGTGGTCTCCGAACATCCATCGATCAAATTCGTTTAGCTAGCCCTGACCTGGCAGAACAATTTGCAACGGTCAATAGAGACCTCGAGAGGCTTACGTTGTCCTTATTACCGAATGGCAACATTGTCGAAGATAGCCATAATGAGGAAATGGATCCGTTCGGTCATCTTGTGGTGCGACAACGGAAGCTTTTGGATGATCGCAAGAAGCTCGTTTCACAGATACAGTCCTTGCCTGGCCTTGACACCTTCTTGAAGCCCCCTGCCTTCGACACCCTCTACTCTGCTGCGTCCCACGGGCCGGTCATTATAATCAATCTTTCGAGATGGCGGTCACATATTCTCATTCTCCTCCACAATGCCCCGCCCTCCCTCATCCTAACATCTGACGATTTCTATGCCCGCGCAATCAAATTGCAAGATAAACTCCTGAGAGAACGAAAGAACGGCCTTGACTCTTCTAGATACGAGGACGCTCTACGTTCTGTACTCAAGGACCTCTTTGAACTGGTCGGTCACCCAGTAATCAAGAGACTCAACGAGTTGAACGTGCCAGAGCAATCTCGTGTCTGGTGGTGCCCAACATCCGTGTTCTGCTCCCTTCCGCTCCATGCCATGGGTCCAATTCCATCAGATGTAGGCCCTCCCAGATACTTTCTTAACCTCTACGTCCCTTCATATATCCCATCCCTGTCCGCACTCATCGAATCCCGCAAGCCTGGCTCACAAACAATTGGAAAGCCTTCGATTCTCCTCGTCTCTCAGCCAGATGAAAAAATGCCACAGGCGATGAAAGAGATGAAGGCCGTGCAAGGTGTCAATACCCAGGTGACGACACTATTTTCGGCAAAGGCCACACCTACGGCCGTGTTGAAACGCCTCCGGGACCACCGGTTCGCCCATATTGTGTGCCACGGAATACTTGAGCAAGGGAAGCCATTTGGGGCATCGTTCAAGCTTCACAGAGGAAAGCATCTTCTGCTACGTGACATCGTACGGTCTCAGCTCCCCGATGCTGAGTTCGCCTTCCTTTCTGCTTGCCACACGGCAGAGCTGACAGAGGAGAGCATCGCCGATGAGGTGCTCCATCTTGCTGCGGCTATGCAATTCTGTGGATTCCGCAGTGTCGTTGGGACGATGTGGGCGATGGCCGATAAAGACGGGCGTGACCTGGCCACGTCATTTTACGAGTTTGTTTTCTCAGGTATATGGCAAGGAGTACCCTATTACGAAAGGACGGCGAGGGCGCTTCGAGATGCTGTTGTGGAATTGCGAAGAAAGAAGGCGGAGATAACATTGGAACGTTGGGTGAATTTCGTTCATTATGGTGCATGATTCTGGCTGTCTGTTCGTAGTCAAATCTATTTGTCTTCTGAAACACAGACACTAACCAGTATTGACCTGCAGCCTGAGCGATGTGCGACCAGGAGAGGAGAGAATGGTTGCCACTCACTCACCACGCTGCTGTTTCACACAATTATTCCGCCTCATTGCGATTGCTGATCCTATCTATTTATAGTAGTATTTCGTCGAAACCTATCTAATGGCAAATACGTGGAGATATGATCTGCGTATTGAGTACTATGTTGTATGTCTTCTCGCTCCATTGATGCCCTGTATTATGTGTGTGACGATGGAAGCTGCGGCTCTTCTTCTTGCATCTGCGCTCGTCCCTATGCCCATCACGCTTAGGGTAGCAAGGTAACCCTCCTCTTCAAATTTCCGGCGTAGCCATGCGACGTATAGCACGACATAGCTCGCCTATTGATATCCTTATATACTGTCAGTGGTGTGAGAGCGGCAGTGCGCTTAGCAAAATTCACGTCCATGCAGCTGCGGAAGAAGCGAGGGTGCAGAGAACGTTTAATACGCACCTGGGTGCAAGTCTGTTGACGTTTTCCTCCTTGAGAAAGCTATGCGGCTACCTGAGTTACATTTGTTGATCATGGCCACATTTCTATTCGGGTGGCGGTGGTATGTGAGGCAGAAGTTTGAGGCTCCTAAGAATTGGGAAACTAGGAGAAGTCAGAAAAATCCGCACTGTGGAATAACCAAGGGAATTTCTGCACCATTGCAGTGCTGACCCAGGGGAGCACGTAGAGCTTTGCAACACTCGGATCTCGGGGAGTATGGCGGGCCGTGGGCCGCTCGACAGTTAGCCTCGACTGAACTAAAGCCCAGAACCGGCGCTCAATCCTGGGAGCAGGTGATAATAATGACGGCGCTGAGTTGTGCCTATGGGCAAAGGGATGAGACGTGAACGCTGTCGCATACCAGAAATAAAGTAGGGAGGGAGGAGTCAATGCGACTTGTTTTTCTGCTAGCGGCCCGGACAACTGGTTTGGGTAGTGTTCAAACTTCAGGCGTCACACGCGAATGATAATCGATAAACTACAGTATATAAAGGACATTCGGAGTTTCAAAAAACGAAGACTTCTCCGACTATATGCGCTACGAATATATGGTTGTAGGGCGAAAGACAGCGTATGTGCGGAAGAGCCATCCTCGGAGAGGACTCGCATATCTTTCAGACCTTCTAATATCATGTCCATGTACTCAGCGGCCCCAGATAAATGGGCAACTCTACAACATGATGCGTGAATCATGAGATAGTCAGGGTTCGGCAACGGGAGGTTCGGGTGTGTACTTTGGAACGTTACGGGGTTTGCCTTGCATGATTGAAGAAGATACCGTTTCGTGGCACGAATAGCATACGTATTCTCTTTGCCATCCTGCAAACATTCAACATTTGATGACCGGAGATTGAAGAATCACTCACAACGGCCTCGAACCAGAGCTCTAGATTATCAAATAACCCGTGAATTGTGGGATCTAGAGTCATGACGTTATCGAGGCTGTGGATACCGGCGCCATTCAACTTTTCAGGAAGATCTTCGTAACCAAAACGTTGCAAGATGGTCCACACAGACGGGGCAGTGTCATCCTAAGGACATAGCGGTGAGCACGAGCTGTGATAGAAGATGGGTAGTGAGGCGCACCTTGGCATCGCCCTGATAAGATCCGATACTGTTTGGGTTGGCCGATCGAGGGAAAATGTGCGCACACTGCGTAAGAGACGTGGCGGCGTAGGCTTCCTCAACTTCCCTCTCGAGCTCGCGATTTTCCCCCACAGATCGAATATCGTATCCTCCAGTTACGATGCACCGAAAATTATCGCGGACAAGAGCCTTAGTGTCTCCTATTAAAAATGGTCGTATCCGGTAGGGCGTGGACGTAACACCTACATTTTTCTTGGCATCATGATGTTGAGATGCTTCGTGCAGCATTTCCGTTACCATATCCTCTCTTGTTTCAAAATCAGGGCGCGAGGGATGGGAGGACGGTGCAGGGGTAGGGCCTTTGCTCTTCTTGACTGTCAAGAGAGCGTCAGAAAGGCGAAGAATACGTAGTGAATGTGACTCACAAACGCGGATGTAGTGAGTAAAATACATTTCGCCGAGCGTGTCCATCTGATCGTCGTTCTGGCAGGAGTTCACCTCTTGGGCTACACGCTCCCTCGCTTTTGTTGAAGGGCCTTCTCGGATGAGATAACCCAGGATTCTTGAGTGTATGAGCTTCTTTTCACGAGCATCGCGATTGGTACTAGAGGAAGAAGCTTGCTCCAGCAGCAAGATCCTAGCGTAAGCCAAGGGTATCTGTGAAGAGGTGAACAAAGATGTTGGGAGCGTCAGGGGGAGAGGTTGAGGCATTGCATGTGGTAATTGACTGAAGACTCGGGTATGCCCCTGAGTTGAGATACGAAACGTGAAACGTAATATGTTCGGCCAACTACGCCACAAGAGGAAGCTCAGGTAAGCTTATAAGTATGTCACCTTGTTGGCTCGTAAAGTATACTGGCAAACGAAGAG